>PVJD01007888.1:0-48935 GCA_004026545.1 Mormoops blainvillei
GTCAGATTCTAAGGGGGTCCTGTTTTGGCTCAAACTTTTCTGTTTTTCCTCCTCCTTCTCCTTGAAGTCTGCACTCTAAGATTAATTGCGGTCATCCTGACCCATCGTTGCCTAGTTTCTCACCCCTGCCGTTATCTGGGGTGTAGGGCTCTGATACCTCCTCCTCTTTTCCTGGTAACTTTCCACCAGCTCCTAACAATGACTATTTTTTATGATCAGAATAAATATTGGGCAAAACAGTCCATCTACCTAACAAAGAGACTCGAAAGAAATAATAATTAAGATTTTAAACCAACTAAGTGTAGAAAAATATTTAGTAAATTTTGAAGTGCTTTAACTAAATCTAAAATTATGATTGTTAATTCCATTTTATATGATAGTACATCCATGAGAAATTCATACTCAGCACTGACTTTGCCACCACACTAGTTTCCCAAATCTTTGCAGCGTAACTGTGTTAGTCCCTTGCTTATTAAAAAATGGCAAGTAAGGCACTGTCAACTGCGTCAGAAGCTGCAGTTTCAGAGAAAGGAGGCTTTTTGGAGTTAGGTATTAAGAAATACATTTTTGAAACAATGCTATGGAAATATAATCACATCCTGTATAATTCACCCATTTAAATTTTTGTATAATTTCGTATTTTTAGGTATATTAACAAGATTGTATAACCATTGCCACAATCTAACTTTAGTACACTTTGTCACTCCAGAAGAAGCTTCATACCCATGAGCAGTCACGCCCCATTCTGAATATACGCCCCACCCCCAGCTCCTGACAACCACTAATCACCTTTCCGTCTCTAGATATTTGCCCCTTCTGGGCATTTTATATAAATGGAATCATATAGGGTCTTTAGTGACTGGCTTCTTTCACTTAGCATATGTGTTTAAAGTTCATCCATGCAATTATATGTAACAGTACTTCATTCCTTTCTACTACCAAATAACGTCTCATTGTGTGAGTGTGTATCCATTCATCAGTTGGTGGACATTTGTGTTGTTTCAGCTTTTGAGCCATCATGAAGAATGCTGCTGTGAACATTTGTTTGCTGCTGTAAAATTTTTTATGTGGATGTATGTTTTTATTTCTCTTTACATACCTTGAAGAGAAATTGCTGAGTTTACTTTAATATGTTTAACTGTAATCTTTACATTGAACTATAATCCATGTATTTAATATGCTATCGTTAACATTTTGAGGAACCGCCAAACTGTTTTCCAAAATGGCTGCAACATTTTACATTCTTACCAGCAATATATGAAGGTTCTAACTTTTTCACATTAAAAAGACATTACTATCTTTTTGATTATAGCCATCTCATTGGGTGTAAATGGCATCTCATTGTGATTTTGATTTCTTTGCTCTAATGACTTATGATATTGAGCAACTTTTCATGTGCTCTGTATGTTCTTCTGAGAAAATACGTGTGAATCACATATCTGGTAAGGGATTTGTATGAGAATATATAAGAAATCTTACATCTCAATAAGATAAAGATAAACAACCCAATTTAAAAACGGGCAAAGGAAGAGGCGCAGAAACAAGGAACAGCCTGATAGCTGTAAGAGGGGAGGTTGGAGGGTGGGACAGGTTGAAAGAAGGTGAAGGGATTAGACAACATATATGCATCACCATGGAAATGAGTAACAGTGTGGGGATTGACTGTGGGAAGGGGGGCAAAGGGTAGGAAATTGGGAAACTAATTGCATAAGCAATAAAAAAATTTTTTTTAATCAATTCTAAGTAACATGCTAAAATAAAAAAATAAAAATGGGCAAAAGATCTGAAGGAAGTCACTAATTTCTTTTTTTATTTCTGGGTTCTCTATTCTGTTCCATTGATCTATGTATCTGGTTTTTTGGTTTGTTTTTTGCCACCAGACTGTTTTACTATAACTTTGTAACATAGTTTGAAGCTAGGGAACATGATGCCTCTAGCTTTGTTGTTCTTTCTCAATTGCTTTGTCTACTTGTGGTCTTTTGTGGTTCTGCGTAAATTTTTGGATTTTTTTGTTCTGTTTATGTGAAAAATGCCATTAGAATTTTGATAAGGGTTAGATTGAATCTGTAGATTGCTTTGGGTAATATAAACATTTTAACAATATTAATTCTTCAATCCATGAGCTAGTCATTAGTTTTTTGTATTTTTTAAATTTATTTATTTTAGAGAGAGAAGGGAGGGAGAGGGAGAGAAACATCAATATGCAAGAGAAATATCGATCGGTTGCCTCTTGAACATGCCCCAACAGACTTTATTCTGAAAACAAGATGTGCTAGTGCTCTTTTAAAAGTCTGATAAGAGCCCTGGCTCAGTAGATTGGAGCATCATCCTGTACACCAAAAGGCTGTGGGTTCAATTCCTGGTCGGAGCACATACCTAGGTTGTGCGTTAGATCCCTGGTTCAGGTGGGGACCGGAGGTAACTGATTGATGTTTTTCTTTCTCTCTTTCTCCCTCACTCCCTCTCCCTTCCTCTCTCTCTTAAAGTCAATAAATATCCTCAGGTGAGGACTTTTTAAAAAAAAGTTTGATAAGGAAAGGAAAAGAAAGAGAATGAAGCTTGCTACTGAGGCAAGGTCAGTGTGAATTTTTTTAAAAATTGATTCTAAGAGAGAGAGGAAGGGAGGAAGAGAGAGGGAAAACAAACAAACAAACATCAGTCCACTGCCCCACCCATCTATACATTGATCGGCTGACTCTTGTATGTACCCTGACTGGGGTTTAAACCTGCAACCTTGGCGTATGGGGACCATACTTCAACCAACTTAGGTACTCAGCCAGGGCAGTGAGAATTTTTTAAGTGGTGGGGGAACATGTTTTAGGATGATGGGAAAGAATTATAAAATCTGTTGTACCTACTGGAACTGTTGTTTGTTAGGGAGGAAAAAATGTTTTCTCTACCTTCATAGGGTCAGTGACTAGGAGCTTGTGGATTAAACTGACAAAAGACAGATTAACAGACACATCATTTTTATTAATATTTACATGCACAGTTCACAGAAGTAAATCTTAAAGAAGCGGTTAAGCTCAGGGGTTTATATACCCTTTAAGAAAGGAAAAGGATTTTTGGTTCAAGGAATGATAAATTGTGAGGAATTAATTAGGAATATATGGGAGAATCAATGGAAGAGAGGGGCCATTAAGATCTGTTTATGCAAGCTTATCTCAGTGTGGACTCTACACCTCTGGTGCTAAGCTGCTTTTCATTCCCTGCTACAAAAAGAAACTCCACGAAGGGAAATTTCTGCCCTCCTTTTAGACAGTTAGGGGAAGGCAGAGAACTCTTTCTGCATCTGCTGATTCTCAACTGCCTTCAGCTCAAAATAATCCTTCTGCCAAAGTGGCATGTTTTGGCATGGCATATCCTGATCCCTTTCATGTCGAAAGAAGTAGAAAGAGCTGAGGTTAATGTGTTAAGAAAGGCTTCATTGAAGAAAGGGACCTTACAATGGGCCTTAACTAAGTAGAGGGTATAGTAGGAAATATAGTCAATTGTGATCAGATTTTACTTGTTCTCGGAATGGTATACAAAAAGTCTTGAGAGTGGGAAGAGCTTGATATTAGGGAAGCTAAAAATTACATTAATCTAGGGAAGTGGTAAAGTCCGGAACTGAACACTGCTAGTGAAGGGGAAGGAGGACCCAAGGGAGGCTACGCAGAGCAACCAGAGCTAGATGACTCCACTGGAGCCCAGGGCTGGGATACCGCCCTTGGAAGACTCCGATGGCTGCCAGTGGTCTCACCCCATCGGTGCTCATGAGTGTTTTCTCAACTGTTTTTCCTTCTTTTTATCATAAGATTCCAAATCCTACTTGGGGGCCCCTGACCCCTGGCTACTGAGAGCAGAGGGCAGCTGAGAAGTGTCTCCCACTAATACCATACACAGAAGTCTACCCAAATCAAAGAGAGGATGGGATACTGGACAGCCAAAAGGAGAAAGTGCCCACTACAGGGCCAGACCGTGAAAGACCTTGTATACCCCCTCTGGCAGGTGAGAGTAGTAGATTTCATTTTGTATAAAATGCTATGATCAACTTTAAGCAAATAATTCTGGGAGCAATGCGGGTTGTGGGCTAGAGAGAGAATAGATTGGTAGCAAAATGATCAGTGAAAATGTATAAGAGAAGGAGATTAGAGGAACATTATTTCTGAGGGAGAATCACAGGCCTGATGACTAAAGGAACAGAAAAGGTAAGAGACAAAAAAGAATTTGGAACTTGGTACTTGATGTAATTAACTGATTCTGAGAATACAAGAGGCAAACTAGGTTTGTGAAGGAAGATGGTGAGATCGTTAAAGGCTACTTAAGTGAAACATAGTTTAGTGTAGAACTGAGGATGAAGGGCAGAACTGGAGATGGTATTTCTATTATCATCTAGGCTTAGAAGGTAACTAAGGCAAGGGAGTAGATAAAATCCTCCAGGAAGAAAAAGAGGGAAAATAGAAGGATAAATCCTGAGAACATCAATATTTCAGAATCAGTAGGAAAGGAAAACAACCAGGGGAGATTAATGCCCATGAAGCCAAAGAAGAAAATTTGTACGTGACACACTGGAGTAGGAAATGGAGCAGTTAACGTGGTGCTAAGCTATGGAGAGATCAAGTGATGAAACACTGAGGAGAAAAGGCCATTGGTAACTAGCAGGTCAGTGTTGACCTTAGCAAGAATAGTTTTAGAAGAGATAGAAGAGTAGGACAGAAACTAGAGGGCATTGGGCGGAAAGGTGTGCCACTTACACCGGTTAGCTCCCAGTGCGCCTTTTGCCTACTGCGTAAAAATGGATCTGAAGTTTTGTCAGTAGAGGGCAATGGAGAGACACTGCAAGAGGAGAATATTGTTTCCTTGCAGCACCATTGGCTTCGCCAGTGCACAGCTTCCGCAGACGCAGGGCTTCTCCAACATCTGACTCTTACAGCATGGGTGGCTTCTCCAGCACGATGCTGCTCCTGCAGTGGACAGCAGCCAGCAGCTTCCCCGAGCACCTGCCCAACACCCCAACTATGAAAGTCAGCTTACAGAGTGCCTTTCGTGTCTGCTGAGACACCTCCCTATAAATAGTCCCCCGGCACCCTAGAGCACAAGTCAGCAAACTTTCTCTGTAAAGGACCAGAGTAAATGTTTTAGGCTTTTGCTAGCCATCGATTGGGTCAGTCACAGCTTCTCAATTCTGCCAATGTAGTTTGAAAAGGCCACACACTTTATGTAAACAATAAAACTTTATCTATGAACACTGAAATTTTTATTCCACCTAATTTTCACATATCACAAAATAGTTTTCCCCCAACCATTTAAGAAAGCAAAAACTGCCCTAACTGATGTGGCTTAGTGGAATGGACATTTACCACAAACTGAAAGGCTGCAGGTTTGATTCCCACTTAGGGCACATACCTGGGCTGCAGGCCAGGCCCCCGTTTGGGGACATGTGAGAGGCAACCCATCGATGTTTCTCTGGTACATCAATGTTTCTCTTCCTCTCCCTCCCTTCCCTTCTCTAAAAATAAATAAAAATCTAAAAATGCAAAAACCAATCTTAGCTCCTAGGCTGTATAAAAACAAGTGGTGTTGGGCCAGCTGTAGGTTATAGTTTGATGACTCCTGTCCTAGACGAAAGATTTTCATCACATTCCACAAGACTGATTTTCAAGCCCCGCCGGTACCATATGGCAGCCACCTTTCTGCCTTTCAGAGAGCCACATTGCCTCCCCCTCAAACTTCGGATGTGAGGCTTAGGGACAGCAGAGACGTCTCTCTTAGGTGCTCTATCTCAGCCGTAATGGTAGCAACTGTTCCTTATTTCTGCTGTTCCTATTGTCTTTAAAGTTCTTCATTTTTAAAAAATTGATTGTATTTATTTATAGAGGGGAACGGAGGGAGAAAGAGAGGGAGAGAAACATCAATGTGTGGTTGCCTCTCATGCGCTCCCAACCTGGGATGTGTGGCCTACAATCCAGGCATGTGCCCTGACCGGGAATCAAACCGGCGGCCCTCTGGTTCACAGGCTGGCACTCAATCCACTGAGCCACACCAGCCAGGGAATATTGTCTTTAAAGTTCTTGTTACTTTTTACTAACTATATTAATTTATATCACTGTATAATAAATTACCTTAATATCTGTTTCCATGGATCAGGAGTCCAGGCATACCATGACTGGGTCCTTTTATCAAAGCCTCAAGATTGTTGAAGATGTCAGCTAGGGCTGTGATGTCATCTGGCGCTGGGGTCCTCTTCCAAGCACATTGGTTTTTGGCACAATTCTGTGCCTGTGGCTCTGGGGCTGAGGCCCTCAGGCCTAGTTTGCCGGGTGTTTCCTGATAAGTGACCCTCTCCACAACATGGCAGTTTGCTTTAAGGCTAACAGGAAAACAACTCTGCTATTACTGCTTTCCTTTAGTGATTTTAAAGGGATCATATGATTAACTCAGGAGCACCCGCAGTAATCTCCCTTTTAATTCAGTCAATTGATTAGGGTTCTTTTTTTAAATACTTAATAAAAATTTTTTTTAGTCTTCCGGTCAAGATGGCAGCATAGGCAGACATGGCTAGCCTCCTAGGACAACCAAATCAAAATTACAACTAAAATATAGAACCACCATCACTCAGAACCATCAGAAATCAAGTTGAATGGAAGGTTGACAACTATGAAATTAAAGAAACCACATCCATCCAGACTGGTAGGGGGGTGCAGACGTGGAAGGGCTGGTCCCACAACCACGTGTGGTGGATAAAAATTCAGAGGGGACACATCAGGAGTGAAGAGTCCCAGACCCACACCAGACACCCCAGCCCTGGCTTCCAGTGCCAGGAAGATAAATCCCTAAAACTCCTGGCTGCAAAATCCAGCAGGGGGATTGAGTTGCTGGAAGAAACTTCTGGAGCCCCAAGCAGTTCCTCTTAAAGAACCCAAACACGAACTCACCTACTCAGACTCATTCCCTCTGAGCTCCAGCACTGAAGTAGCAGCTTGAAAGGCACCAGTGACATACTGGGAAAAACTGAAGTGCCTACCATCAAGGTGAGCAGAGGTCATTGTCCCTTTTCTAAAACCACCTGCCACAGAGCCACAGAGCTGGGAGGCGGAAGCCACATCTGAGACTCCATCAATCTGGCTAATGCTGTTTGACTGCCTTGGAGATCCCCAGAGATTCTGCCCCACCCAGCTTATAGGCCCATCCCAGCTGCATTTCCATATGAGTGGCTGGTTTTGGCTCATCCTGCACAACTTCCTAAATCCTCAAACAAGCAACAGTGGGGCCTCAGTGAGGCCCAGCACTAGCAGCAGCCAGCCTAGAGTCACAGCTTGGCTTTGCTTGGGAATCTCCAAGCCCAACACAAGTAATATCCATCTCAGATTGCTTTATAGCTCAGACAGGGTGGCCCAGAGCAAAACATAGGTGAGGTCTGACCTTGGCCTACACAACCTGGGAAACCCCAGGGCCAGTGCAACCAGTGGGCCAAGTCATAGCACCAACACCCTGCCCCTGCCCAGTTGATCCTTCAGGGAGGGCAGAGGTTGGTGGTCAGTGGTCACAGCCAATCCTTGCAGCTGACCAGCCTGGACAACTCCCTCCCACTGATTTGCCAACAGCAACCAAGGCTCAACAATGAAGGGTGTACTCAGTTCACACAAAGGGCCCACCTTGAGTAGTCAGCTCAGATGATAGGGGAGGCTGGGCCACTGGACCCTAAAGGACACCTACTACATTAGGCCACACTACCAAAACATGGAGTCAAAGCAGATCTACCTAATACATAGAAACAGGGAGGCGGCCAAAACGAGGAGACAAAGAAACAAGCCCCAAATGAAAGAACAGATCAAAACTCCAGAAAAAAAGCTAAACAAAATGGAGATGAACAATCTATCAAATACAGAGTTCCAAACACTGGTTATTAGGATGCTCAAGGAATTTAGTGAGGACCTCAACAACACAAAAAGATCCAGTCAGAAACGGATACGCGAATTGAAATAAAGAATAATTTACAGGGAAACAACTGTAGAGTGGATGAAGCCAAGAATTAAATCAATGATTTGGAACATAAGCAAGCAAAAAACAACCAATCAGAAAAAGAAGAAAAAAGAACCCCCCAAAACGAGGGTAGTATAAGCAGCCTCTGGGACAGCTTCAAGAGGTCCAACATTTGCATCATAGGGGTACCAGGAGAAGAGAAAGAGCAAGAAATTGGAAATCTATTTGAAAAAATAATGAAAGAAAACTTTATTAATTTGATGAAGGAAATAAACATACAAGTCCAGGAAGCACAGAGAATTCCAAACAAGGTACATTCAAAGAGGTCCACTCCAAGACACATCACAATTAAAATGCCAAAGGTTAAAAATAAAGAGAGAATCTTAAAAGCTGCAAGAGAAGTGAGTTACCTGCAGGGGAGTTCCAATAAGACTGTCAGCTGATTTCTCAAAAGAAACTTTTCAGGCTAGAAGGGATTGGCAAGAAATATTCAAAATCATGAAAAGCAGGGACCTACAGCCAAGACTACTCTACCCAGCAAAACTATCATTTAAAATGAAAGGGCAGATAAAGTGCTTCCCAGACGGGAAAAAAACTAAAGGAGTTCATCATCACCAAACCATTATTTTATGAAATGTTAAAGGTATTTACTTAAAAAGAGGATTGAAACTGTGAAAAAAAAATGGCAATAAATACGTATCTATCAACAATTGAATCTAAAAACTAATCAAACAAGAACGGACACAGAGAGTGCTTTGATGGTTGCCAGGTGGGAGGGGTATGGGGGGACTGGGTGAAGAGGTGAGGGGATTAAGAAGTACAAATAGGTAATTACAGAATAGCCACGGGGGTGTGAAGTACAGTATAGGAAAGCGAATAGCCAAAGATCATATGCATGACCCATGGACATGAATGATGGTGGGGAGCTTGCCTGAGGGAGAGGCAGGTGCTGGGTGGAGAGGAGCAAAGGGAGAAAAACTGGGACAACTGTAATAGCATTATCAATAAAATGTAATTAAAATTTTTAATTTATTGATTTTTGAGATAGGGAGACAGAGAAAGAGAACCATCAATTTTTGTTGTTCCACTTATTTATGCATTCATTGGTTGATTCTCATGTGCCCTGATCTGGGATCAAACCCACAACCTTGGCATATCAGGACAGTGCTCTAACCCACTGAACTACAAGGCCAAGGCTAGGATTTTTAATTCATCTGCAAAATCTCTTCACCTTTGCCATATAATGCAATTTAATTTTGGGAGTGATGTATACAGGGCATATACGTCAGGGTTAAGAAATTTTGGCGACCATCCTAGAATTCTGCCTACTACAGAAAGGATAAAAAAATCATGTTTCAATATATTTTACATTTTCTTTAATGTTCTTTTAATATTTTTAAAATTTTTCCTTTCAAAAGGAAAATATTTATATAAAATACAGGGTGGGACAAAAGTAGGTTTACAGTTGTTCACATGGAAAGTAATACAATAAAATGGAAAGTAATATAATAATTAAATACAAGAATGAAGTGTTTTGTGAACTCACAACTATAAACCTACTTTTGTATAGTTGTATCATAATTATTCATTATGTAAGATGTTGAAAAACTGGTGCTTCTAACTTGACCAACCACAGAATTTATGGTTCACAACATTCTCTACCAATTCTGCCTCGAAGTATAATGTTTGCTACAATGCCTATTTATCTAAACAGAATCTTTGGATTCATTCTGAA
Source organism: Mormoops blainvillei (assembly GCA_004026545.1). Taxonomy (NCBI): domain Eukaryota; kingdom Metazoa; phylum Chordata; class Mammalia; order Chiroptera; family Mormoopidae; genus Mormoops; species Mormoops blainvillei. The sequence goes on from PVJD01007888.1 coordinate 9,701, forward strand.
TAAAACTGATTTTTCTGTGTAGAAGTTACATATCATAGGTTATATAATTTATATTGAATATGCATGATTAGAAGTACTCATGCAGCCCTAGCTGGTGTAGCTCAGTGGATCGAGCATTGGCCTGCAAACCAAAGGATACCCAGTTCCATTCCCGTCAGGGTACATGCCTGGGTTGTGGGCCAGGTCCCCAGTAGGGGGCGCACGAGAGGCAACCACGCATTGATGATTCCCTCTCCCTCCCTTCCCCTGTCTAAAAATAAAATAAAATCTCTAAAAAAAAAAAAAGTACTCATGCAAAACTCTGAATTTATAGTTAGAATTCAGAGCATTTCTTAACCTACTATGTGTATATTATGAAATTTGACTCAGTACAATTCAAACAAGGTTAGGAAATTCAGTTTTAAAATGTTTTATTTCATAGTTCATAAAAAAAGGTTCTTATGTACAAGACTCAAATGTAAGTAGGAAGGCAGCTTTCAGTCACAAACAGAAGCATATTTAATGCACACTCTTTCATGTTATGTATAAATAATTTTAACTATGCAATCCAAGTTCTGGGACAATCAGATTTTGGGATATCAGATCTGCATACATATGACACTGGTCAAATTTTAAGATTGGTAAAGTCAATTTCAAGCTGCTTATATTCTGAGTACAGGTTTCACTATTACAAATATGTTAACTAACAAAATAGTCTTCAAAGATGTCTCTGTCCCATGCTCATATTTTTGCAATCTAGTCCGTCTATTAATTTCCCTTCTTCCAGTTACTATTCAAATGACAGCAATTATCCACTGAGTTCTCTATTCATCTCACCCATCTCCTTTATCTGAAATAGAGGAAAAAAGAGAAAAAAATTTTAAAATAATTTTCCAATCTGCTGTTCTGAAAAGTTAAAAAGAGGAAAGAGGAAAGCGAGATAATTCCCTGCCACATTTATGAGACTTATTTAAATTTAAAAAAAAAGAAGCTAACTTATAGGAAGCACACATTAGGTGCATGATTCAACTGCTGCTTCGAGAGCTAAGGTGGCCAAAGCGAGTGGGGAAAGGAGCAGGTAAGCTAGAGATCTTTAAGAATGAATACAATTTTTATTAAATGTATATTAAGTAATCCATTTACCTCAGCCTTCTCATACTTTGCCATTCTTTTCTTTCTGGAAATAACCTGAATGGGGGAAAAAATGATTATTCTCTTAGAACTGCTACTAAACAAAGAGTAGGTCTAAATTAGCAGTTTTTAACCAGTGTGCTGCAAGAATTTTTAAAACATGCAAGACCTGACTATTTAGTCAGGGGTGCTGCGCTGACTTTCCCCTTAGACTGTCAAATTAAAAAAATGACAACACTCAACACAATAGCAACCTGGTGTGAATAAATACAAATTATACCAATTTTTTTGTCAGATTGGAAAAAAATATATTCTTTGCTGTGCTATAGAATTTTAGTAATTACTTCGTGTGTGCCGTAAGATGAAAAAGGTTGACAATCACTGGTCTAAATTGACCCATGAGCCCTGGCCAGGTAACTCAGTTTGTTTGAGCACATCCTGATATGCCAAGGTTGCTGGTTCAATCCCCTGGTCAGGGCACATACAAGAAACAATCAATAAATGCATAAATAAATGGAACAACAAATCGATGTTTCTCCCTCTCTCTAAAATCATTAAAAAAAAAAAAAAAATCGGACACACTTTTACTGCACATAATTCCTGTATGAACAAATTTAATTTCAAAATCCAACTGAAGACATAATATCTTAAATTATAATTCACAATTAAAAAAACAATTTTTTAAAAAATGTCTACCACAGCCCTGGTGTGATTCCGTGGGTAGGGTATCGTCTGACAAAATGAAAGGTTGCTGGTTCGATTCGGTCAGGACACAAGCCTGGGTTGTGGGCCTAGTCCCCAGTTGCAGGCATGCTTAGAGGCAACCAAGTGATGTTTCTTTTGCACATTAATGCTTTTTTCCCTTTCTCCCTCCCTTCCCCTCTCTCTAAAAATAAATAAGTAAAATCTTAAAAAAAAAAAAAAAGGTCTACAACAACCAATGAAAAACAAACAAAAAACTGCATCAAGAAAACGATGAAATTAAACATTTTTAGTGAAATTTAACGGCCCGGTGTGCATTCTTCCACATATTGTTCCATCTTGATACAAACATAAACATATGGGTTCACGCAATAATCATGCCATATTTTTGCACAGCCTGTATCATCACAGGAACCCTAACAGATCAAAAGCTATAGATTGACCTCATTTCTTTAAATAGCCACTTTATTCCACAGAATGGATATGCCATGCTCAGGTTGTCTACAGATTCATCATTACTAGCAACACGGCAATATATGACCTGACCATGCTCCCTTATGTATTTGTGCTTTCATTTACACAGGACAAATCCAATGATTTCTGTGACTCATCCTTCATATCTTTATTTTTACCATCTAGATTTCTTCTTCTGTAAATTGTCTATCCATACCTGTTGCCACTTTCTTTAGGTTTTCTCATCAATTTGTAAGAACTCCGTACACATTATGCATAGTACTCCCCTTTTAAAATTTATTTATTGATTTTTTAGAGAGAGGAAGAAGGGGTAAAGAGAAACATGGGTTTATCATTCCACTTATTCATGCATTCATTGGTTGATGCTTGTATGCACCAAGGCCAGGGACTGAACCCACAACCTTGGCATAGTGGGACAATGCTCTAACCACAGAGCTACCCAACCAGGGCTTAATACCCTTTTTTATGCATGGTGAATATTCTTCCCCAGCCTGCCATTGATATTTTCTATTTTACAGTATCTTTGCCATATAAAATATTAATTTCAATGAAGTATACAATATATCTCTTTCTTCACAGATGCCAGATTTTCAGTTTTACTTCGTTTCCTTTACCACAAGGTTATATACACATTTCCTAAATTAATTTTCAGATGTTTTACTTCTAAACATTTTCAATGATAATCCATCTGGAATTTGTATATTTCAACATGGGTGTACTGCCTGAGTCCTTTCATGTGTACTTTGCCATTCACACACTTGGACAGTATGGCCAGCCCTGGTGGGGTGAAACTGGAATTCAACTTTTGTTTTCTTCCAGGTGGATAGCCAAGTGTGATGATTACACTGAACTGACAATGTAAATTCCCATATACCCTCAAATCTATTTCTGAATTCTTTATGTTGGTAAGATTTCCTGATGCTGAAGTATCCTTACATTTCAATACACCCTGCTTGTTCCCGTGATACACTCTTCTGAAGCACTGCTAAACTCAATTTGCTCATCTTTTATTTAGAATTGTTGGCACCCTGGCCAGGTAGCTCAGTTGGTTAGGGCATCATCATCCTGATACACAAAGGTTGCAGGTCTGACCCCATCACAGGACACACAAAAAACAACCAAGGAATGCATAAATAAGTGGAACAACAAATCGATGTTTCTCGCACTCTCTCTCAAATCAATACATTAAAAAAAAAGAATTGTTGCTTTGTATTAATCATTTTTAATTCCTTAACCTTAATTTGTGTTCTTTCATATCATTGAATGGTTTGGGAGTTCAGTTATTTTGCATTAATTCTGGCAGGAGTGTTGACCTCTTTGCAAGTGAGGAGAACTGAAGGCCATTTGCTGCTTGACAGCAACTAATGGACCTGTGAGGTGCCCAGCTACGAGCTTTTCTCAGATCAGTGTCCTTCCTTGCTTCACAAGGTGACTTTTTAAATATAAAGGGACCAGAAATGCAATAGATTCACTCACTACAGAGAATTAAGGAAAAAAAAAAGAGATGAAGATTTTTGTTTCATTTATATCATTCTGGAACATGGATGATAGCCTTTTGATACTGTCACTTTCCTTGAAAGAATATACCCTTAAAAGAAATTTTACTTGTTCTATACTCACCAGAACAACAATCCCAGCAATTAGTGCTATTGTCACAACCACAATGACAGCAATAATACCAGCTTTTAGACCCTGCATTGAAAATTCAGGTGGTTTTTCATCAACATAGTAAATTGCAGTCCGACTAGGATCCAGATCGAGTTGTTCCCCATCTACTCTCAGGTCCATTTTCTTGGAATGGAACAAGGATTCGTCTTTAACCTATATTGAGAGGGAGAAAAGTAATTTAAAATACAGAGGTACCTCAGTACTCGTTAATTCATTCTGATGAGTGACAAGCAAGCGACGAATGATGAAGCATTTTCTCTTGCGGGGTAGGGTTGTGACTCATACAAGTTCTAGCAGGGGTGACGAGTGGCGATCAAGTGTCGAGTGCTAAAACATTTTTTCTCGTCAAAATGTGACAAGTATCAGGTTTGATGAGTTCTGAATTCTACGAGTACTGAGGTATGACTGTATTTAAGAAAACCTGGCTTCATGAAATTACATGCTAATTATAAACCAAAAGAACTGTCGCCAAGAACCTTTATGGTTTCAGTCATAACAATCTCATACATTGAAACTTAAAAAAGAAATGCCCTAAACTTTATTATGGAAATTTTCAAACATATACAAAAGTAGAAACAATAGTATAATGAAGTCCCTTGTACCTGTCACAAGATTCAACAATATAAACACACGGCCAATCTCAGTTCACCTGTTTTTCCTTCTTCCTTTTATCCTCCCCACCCTCTCTCTGACCTTCCCCAGGCCACATTATGTTGAAGCAAGTCCCAATTTCATCAGAAAACAGCTTGCTATAATGTATGAAAGCTTAAACAAACTATTTTATCACACAGCATTTCTCATATAACTCTTATTCATGAAAATAATAGGGAAAGGCTATACACACAAACTAAGTAACTACCAATGAGATAACAGATAAGAATTATGTGAAGATATTCTAGGCAGAGCAATTTGATAAAAAGGCATAAATATACAAACAAGTAAGAAAGGTATATAAGAAAGGTGCATGAGAGTGACAGGGAAGACAACATTAATTGCAGCACAAGAAGCACTTGGAGAATGGCTAGAGATATGGCTGATTTGTAAGTGGAAAAACAGATGATGAAAGACCGTGAATCCACAGAGGTCTGACAAAGAACATTACATTTCTAAACACAAGAATAAAACAAAGAAGAGTTCACTCACATCTTTTTCAAAATAATAAGCCACATCAGCTATGTCCACATCATTCTTAGCTTTCTGAGAAGAATTTTGCACCAGATCAATAGTGATAACATCATTCTCATACTGGGGGGAAAATGAAAAATATAAATTCATATTAATGTAACCAAAATCATGGAAATAACATTGTTCAATAATCAGAACATTCACTGTTTGATTTTCTATAATCTACATGTGTCAGTGTTCCTTTCCACTGATAATTGAGTTTATCACTAATAATTTTAAAATCTTTGGCAGAAAAAAAAAATCTTTTGGGAGGTCTTTAAATCTATCCAAGGGAACTAAGACAGCAATTCAAACAACGATAATTACAATGCATGTTTTCTTTTCAAAAGAGAATTTTCTTCTCCTGAAAAGATTCTAGAATAAGATATGAAAGCACCATATTTGGTTAGAACTACTTTAAAACTAAAATACTAAAGAAATGCAACCCAAAAGCAGTATGCATTTATCACATTCTGCTTTAGGAAGCAAAAGAAATTCCTTCCAAAAAATCTTTTTAAAAATATCAACTTTAATCCAAGAAGAATTTAAGAATTCATACAGCTCTGAAAGAGTTCCACTGCACCATTCAAGCATTTTGCAACCAGAGTTGAAAAAGTTAAGGAAGAGTTAACTTGTTAAAAAGGACTAACTCCTGAAACAGGAGGAGATGGGAGCTAGGTGCCCTAAAGTAAATGTGTGTCAACCACGATCACAGAGAGCAGTTTCCCAGGGTAAAAAGACTGGCATGTGTTTGGGATGCTAAGATATACTACATTTTCTTTAAGGATTAACAGGTTTTCAAAGGTTCTGGAAGACAAACAAAACAGGGAATTTGCTTTATGACGTGCTCAGGGCTGAAACTACTACTCAAATGCAATTTAATCACCGCCAAAAATCAGACCCAAACCATATTTCCACCAACTTTCTGCCAGAGCTCATTTGCTTAAACAAACAAACAAACAAACAAATACTTACCAAAATATTTGCGATATATTTTGGATTCAGTTGATAACGAGTTGTGATTATCTCCTTGAATGCACTGTAAATTAAAGATCATGTTTTTTAAAGAATGTATTACACACAACATTAAGAAGCACTATATTAACTAAACAGCTCAAAGTCTGGAATCAAACTTGTTGAAAATTTTATGCCATTTTGCAAGTATAATATTTGATTCAAGCATGAATCATCCATTGATGGTAAACTGTTGAGTCCCATGTTGATCAGAAACGGGGTATCAAGTATCTGCCCACAGATTATACTTAAATAAAAAGAGGAAAATGGTAACTACAATGAAGAAACCTGGTGACACCACCTTAACCACAGATAGCATCATCAGTACAGAGACAAGATGACATCATGTCCTTCCTGATACAAATTACTTTGGAGTACATAACATCACTTAAGTGGTTTTTTTCTGTCAAAAGTGTATAACTTTTATTAATGTGATTTATATGAAGACCATGCTTATGTCCAGAGACCTAGTTCTTTTCCCAGGATTGGTTTTAAAAATGGTGGTAATAAACCAAAGGGAAAAAAAATGTATAACCTGCACTTTATTATGAGAAAACGACAAATCAAATCTGAGGGATATTCCATAAAACAATTTGCCCACACTATTCAAAAATATCAAGGTCATAAAAGACAAAAAAAAGCCAAAATGGTGTTCCATATTAGAATAAACAGTTATGATAACTAAGTGCAATGTGTGATCTTAGATTGGGTCAGAGGGTAAGAAAATGTTATGAAGGACAACATTGGGAGAAGTAGCACAATACGGTAAGTTTTATGAATTTGATAACTGTACAGTGGTTATGTAAGAGAATGTATTGTTTCTAAGAAAAGATATACTACAGTATTCAGTGGTAAAGGGGCACGATGTTTATAATTTACTCTTACCTGGTTCTAGGAAAAAATATACATGCTAGCTAGAAGATATACAAAGCACATGCACATATACATATAAAGAAAAAATATGGCAAACACTCACTGGTGAATCTAAGTGAAGGGTACTACAGAAATCTGTACTATTCTTACAACTCAATTTCAAAATAAGATTAAAAGTATTATGTATAGTATCTTTTTAAGAAATATGAAAAAAAATGAAAAATGATATTTGTTTTAGTTTTCTAATGTAGGATGTAAGATCTGAGTGTCAACTGTGCAAATACAATGCGTTTAATAGCACTTACGTCTGCAAACTTTGACTATCATAAGGTTTTTCTCTTGTTTTGTGTTTTAGTTCAATGATGATCCAGCTGTAAAGTAAAAAGATAGTATTAACTATAACAACTCAGACTTTTATATTATTTTCTTAATAACCTAGTAAACAGAAAAAGATTTATGCCTTGGATATGCCTTTAATTTCTTCCTTGGCCCTCAGGCATCTCTCATAAAGAATTCACTTCGTGGCTCTCCCTACAGAGCACAACCACGCCTTTCCCTACACCCTTCCCCCAGGCCTCTCTCTTTTTCCTAAGCTCCACGGGTCCCTCTTTTGCATCTGTAACTTGTTTCCTGAGTCCATTGGACTCAGTCCTGAGTCAACTTACTTCTACCTTCATGGCGTTCTAAACTTTTCCTTGTATTTGGAAAAAAAAAAAAGGCATCAAGAAGGGACACCCTTTCTAACACTGACCCTCTGGCCACTACATGCAAGGTCATGTGAGGTCAAGGCTTAGCTGGTCACGTTGGGCAATGTCCAGGGGAAGACACAGAAAGGTGCTGAGAACAACACAAAAGTAACCTTGAGGCTCCGTAAGACTGAAGCATAGAGAATGCCTGTCTCGGTTTTGATACTTTTTCAGTTTCTAGTTCTTGCCAATAAATTCTTTTTTGCTTATGTTAGCTTGAGCGTGTTTAGTATGCTACCATAAGAAAAAAAAAAATATATATATATAAAATAAAAGTACATTGCTAGTAAATTCATAAAATATCTCCGGAAGGGTACAGAATAAATTTGTGATGTCAGTTCTGTGAAGGTAAACTGGGTAATTGAGGCGGGATGGAGACTTTTCACTCTATACTCTTTTCTATCTTTTGACTCTAAATCATCAAACTGTATTACATATTCAAGTAAGTTTAATTAAACAAACATATAAAGTATGAAAATAAGTAATGGAGGTAGCCCAACTCACTAGGTCCTCACTGGTTCGGAGCAGGTTTTTTCAGTGTCCTTATCTGTTCTTCTGACCCCAGCAGTGTTCACACACCAGCACGTGGTGGTGCCATTGCACTGCTTGGCTTTAAAGTGCCCGTTCTCATCACAGTCAGGATCATAGAGTCCGTCATTGTTCTGAATAGCGTCTTCAGGTTTCAGTCTTCTCCCAGACTTCGAATGAGACATTTCTGCCTTCATCACCAAACATTTGGAAGCCACTACGAAAAAAAAAGCCTAACGTCATACTGAAAAATAACTGTAATTTTATGCTTAAGGATAAGGAAAAGAAATTTTAATTTAACTCCAAACTTCCAGGGCCAAAGATTATGGTAGACATATATGTGCCATCCTCACTTTCTAAAGGTAAGAAGCTTTCAGGTATGAGATAATTGACAAAATAACACAATTCAGATATGAGCCAATAAAAGGCTTTCCAATTCAAAACACACCCATGAAAGAAATATAAGTCAAAATAAAGTTTACAGGCAATGAAGATATTCTACTCACGTTCTGTGCAAATGACGGAATGTTGTGTACCAATGGAAGTACACTGGCAGTTACCCTGTGAGTTCAGAGTGCAGTTTGTGGTCAGTTTGTAGTTTTCGCAGATACATTCTAAAGGGGGAAAAAAATCCACTTTAAAATGTAAATCGACTCTCAACTCTGGTGTCCCAACTAAATTATGTGCTGACAATTGTGCCTAAGTCACAGGGACACAAAGCCTTAAAAAGTGATTCTGAATGTTTTATTTTTCAGCTATAACTAGAGTGGCTGATATAATTGGTATACATTATACAGCATACGGTCTAATTTGCACGGATTCCCATTTTGATTTTTTTTTTTAACGGATAATACAGCCCTCCAACATCACATTCAGCTTGGCCTTTATGATACTCCCAGCTCCTTCCCTCTTTCCTGTTCTGCTAAGATAAACCTTTGCCTGTCAGTTACTTCTTCAAAAATCAACAATTCTATACCCTTCCTTCCTCCTTGCTTTGGGGCTTAATGGGAACACATTCAATCCTTGGGCTATAATTACATCTTAGAAAAATTATACTTTCAGTTGAATTTGTTAGCACCTCAGTATGCGGGGTTCCTAACCAAATTAAACCTTGTACTCAACTTTGCTGGGCATCCTGAGTGTTGATGCCTGTTTAACAGCTATATTGACTATCTCAAAAGTAAATTTTAACTTCAAATAGGCAAGCTCACCTAATTTCTTCTAAGAGTACAATCATTAAAAACAAAAAATTGTATGGCAAACCAAAGAATTTTAATATTGATCGTTCATATCCCTAGTTGGCTTTAATTTTTTTCCTGTTTAAATTATTATCAATACTAACCATCTACATAATCTGATCAGCTCTAAATTCAATATTAGGGTCACAAATGAAGTCTAGTGGCCCTTCTCAAGAAGTTAAAATCTGATGCAGCACTGCACCTGCTCAAAGCACATTTTTCATGTCCAAGCAATATCAAATTTAAAACAGACCAATAGGTAGACTTTCTGAACATAGGCCTATGGCAGCTACCGTCATTTTAAAGCAATTTAAGATTTAAGTACTTAACCCCAGAAGTAATCTAGAAAACCATGAGCTGATTAAACTACATAATCTTTAAAGTATAATTAATTAGGTGGTGCCCTGCTGGTGAGGGTAAAAAAACCTTTCCAGAAACCTCTGGCCAATTGCCATGTCACTTCTGCCCACCATCTTACAAACGACAGTGGCCAGGACGTTTATCCCAGAGTAAGAAACACTGGAATCAAACTGCATGTCCGACATTTGGATAGTGGTGTGACTTTCCACGATATAGACTTATGCCACCGTTTAAATAGTGTTTTTCAAGACCAAAGAAAATGGAAAACTCTGGATGTAATGTGAGGGGAGGGGCAAGAAAAAAAAATCAGGAATTAAAATTATGTGTTTAGATTTAGGGCAACATTCAGAACGATGTTTAAAAGAAAAATACACTCTATTATTAATTATAGGATTCTCTTGAAGTGGCGGGATTTTTTTTTTACCCTTCTGGGTTATCGATATTTCTGGGTTTCCTACAATAAACTCGGCATTAGTTATATGCTCCTTACAAAAAGGGAACCACCTACACGCCTCGTAGTCAAGGTCCAGGCGGACTTTCTCGGGCGCGCAGGTGAGAAGCGGCCCCGGCAGCCTCTCGGCACCACCTGTTCCCGCCGGAGACCGACATCCGGGGCCCGCCACAGGTGCTCCGGGAGGGGCGGACCGGCAGGTCGCCGTCACAGATTCCCCTCCCGGCCCGAGCTGGTTTCAGCTACTCCAGAACCCCAACTGCGCCCCGACCCTCATCGCACACACAGTCCGAAAGATCCCCGGACACAGCCACTCCGTTCCCTGCCTGCCCCTCCGTCCACGCCCCGGGCTACTTCCCTACAGAGGAGTGCAAAGCGGCCAAGAGAGGCTGCTCCCTCCCGCCCACCTAACTGGGTGCCTTCCCGCTGCCTGCCCAGCGCGATAGGATCTCCAGACGGCAAAGTGCGGCAACCCTCCCCTTCCCCACAGTCTCCGTCTCACGTGCCGGGGGCCAACACAGCCCCCACCCCAGACCCAGACCGATCCCACAATTCCGCTCCCTACCATTCTGAGCCGCGGCTACCGCCGTGGCCGCAGCGAGCAGAAGCCCGAACGCGAGGACTTGGGGGAGCGCCATGCTGCGCGCGCGGAGCAGGCAGGCGCGAGGCGGCTGGGTCTCTCCGGCGGGCGCGAGGAAGGAGTGAGCCGACAGGAGCCCGCTAGTGGGTCCGGGCGTGGGACGCGCAAGCGTACAGAAGTCCGCTGCAAGATGCGCCTTGGGGCCGGAAGTAAGAGGCAAGCTCTCCGAAAGACTGAGAACTATGGGCGCGGGGCGGAGGGGAGCAGACCTGCGGGACCTGGCAGCCCCGCCTCCCGACGCCAGTGCGGGGCTGCTCATCTCTGCCCGTCGGTTCTCCGCGATGAGTCACCGTCTGAGGGCGGGGGCGGGTGAGGGAGCAGGTTCCCCTCCCCCACCCACTGCGCGGTCGTTAGGGCGCCACCCGTCCCTAGGTGTGCATCCCGCCCCGCGAGGCCACCAGGTACTTCCTCCCGCGGTGGCGGGTGGGAGCAGAAAAGGCGAAGGGCTGCAGCTGTGACAACCGGTACGGGACTCTTGCTGGCCACACAGAAGATTTGGAAATACTGGAGCTTAGTTTATCCAAGAGAGCACGACTCTGAAACTTTGAAGAAATGGGTCCTGGAGGAGAGAGTGAGGCGGCTAGGAAGAAGAATGTGGAAGCTAAGGTGGAATACAAAGAGAAGCGAACAACCGTCGAAACATAACATGAAAAAGACCTTCGAGCTTTACCTAGCAGTAGTTTAATTGTACTCCTTTGAAACTACTAAAAAAGAAAAAAAAAAGAACCTTGGCTCCTGGGAGATGACAAATTTCTATATTCTCAATAATTTTTGCCCCTTTTTAGCCCTTGGAGATGTAAGAAAAATTGTTCCCAAGAGCCAAATGCTAGAAACAGATTACTCCTGTTTTGATTAGTATTAGAGAACAATATTTATATTGAAATATTCGAAACTGTAGGGAAGTAGAAATGACGGTCAATAATTTATATTTTAGTGCAAATGAATTCAAATTACAACACTATTATTTCAGTCAAAATAATTTTAATGAAGCATTCAATAACATATTAAGTATCTTTAAATTTTGGTTAGCTGTAATGTCATTATAATCTTTTATTTATTTTTTGAATCTTTAAAAAAATATGTCATTTATTTTTAGAGAGGGGAAGGGAGGGAGAAAGAGAGGGAGAGAAACATTGATCAGCTGCCTCAGGACACCTGGAAATGGGGATCTTGGACCCCTCACCTCGCAGCTCAGACATGTGCCGCCCTTACTGGAAATCAAACTGGCAACCTTTGGTCCACAGGTCAGCGCTTAACCACTGAGCCACACCAGCCAGGGGTATTTTATAAATCTTTATAAGAATCTATTTGAGCCCCAACTGACCACATTTGCTGGGACGCAAGATGTCAAATGCTCCCTAATCTGTTTTTAAAAGTCTTTCTTTCTGCTTAAGAAACCACCAGAGTAAGAATTCAAAAGATGAAAGGTTAAAAAGCAGTTTTAAAATTCGACTAAATTAATATTTATACGTATACATATAGTAAAAATTATGGGTTTTTTAAAAGATTTTTATTTATTTATTTTTAGAGAGAGGGGAAGGGAAGGAGAAAGAGAGGGAGAGAAACACCAATGTGTGGTTGCCTCTCATTCACCACCCAATCGGGGGCCTGGCCCACAACCCCGGCATGTGCCCTGACTGGGGATCAAACCAGCGCCCCTCCACTTCGCAGTCCAGCGCTCAGTCCACTGAGCCACACCAGCGAGGGCTAAAAAATTATGGTTTTATTGAGCAATAATATAAGTGTGTTGTACTCTCCTGTTGAAAATTGATTAATGTAGTCACATTGTTATAGTAAATAGCTATATAATTTAACTTGTACTTGGATGTTAAATAAGCTATCCGCTTGATTATTGAGGTCTTAAGGAAATCCTATCACTGTTTTAAATCTGTAAATCTGAGTTGCTAGACCTAGTTTTGGAACTTTGATCTGTTCAACAACTTGAAGTGAAAAGAATAGTAATGTCAAATCAGGAACAAGTTAACCAGATTTTTGTTGTCTTCTGCATTTTGGGTGCTTTTAGGAAGTTGCATACAGCCAGCCTCCAAACTATACATACTTTTTTTCTCTTTTTAAAAAACCTTTATTGTATTTTTCCCTTATCATTTAGTCCCCTTATACCTCCCTCCCCTTAGCAATCTCCACCCCACACCAGGGATTGAACCTGCAGCCCAGGCATGTGTCCTGACCAGGAATCAACCAGCTATCCTTCGCTTTGCAGGACAACACCCAACCAACTGAGCCACACGTACCCAGGTATATTCCTAAAATTACTATTAAATTTTACAGCTGTTGCTTTTTAATTTTGATAATAGTTTGATAGATAATATTTGATTAAGAAAGAAATATGGCAAGATTAAAAACTATAAATTTTTTTAATTTATAAAGTTTTTAAAAATTTTTTAAATTACAGTTGTCATACAGTATATTAGTTTTAGGTGTACAATCCAGTGGTTAGACATTTATATAATTTTTAAAATTTTATTTTTAGGGAGGGGGGAAAGGGAAGAGAAAGAGAGGGAGAGAAACACTGATGTGAGAGAGAAACATGAATTGGTTACCTCTTGCACACCTGCTACTGGAGACCTGGCCCACAACTCAGGCATGTGCGCTGATTGGGAATTGAACCAGCAACCTTTCAGTCTGAAGACCAGCACTCAATCCACTGAGCCACAGCAGCCAGGGCAGCCATTTATATGATTTATGAATAAATCTAGTATCCATCTGGCACCATACATAGTTGTTACAATGTTATGACTGTATTTCCTATGCTGTACTTTATATCCCCATGACTATTCTATAACTACTAATTTGTACTTAATCCCTTCACCTTTCACCCATCCACCACCTCACCCCCAATCTGGCAACTGTCAAAATGTTCTCTGTGTCTGTGAGTCGGTTTCTGTTCTGCTTGTTTGTTTATTTATTTTTTAGATTCCACATATAAGTGAAATCATATGGCATTTGTCTTTCTCTGACTGGCTTATTCCACTCGGCACAGCAGTTTTCATCTGGCGTGCCATGGCACACCTGTGTGCTTCAAGAATTTTTAAAACATGCAGTACCTGACTATTTACTCAGGGGCACTGACCTCTTTTCCCTTAGATAGTCAAATAAAAATATGACAACAGCCAACATAACAATAGCTGTCCAGTGTGAATGACCTGTATTGAACCATAAATATATAGGTCATATAATAGAGTTGCATCTTATTAGTCACATAGCATAATAAGGTTAATTCTTGGTATCAGAAATCCTTATTTATAAGTATAGACACCTGATTTTTTAAAAAGTTACTTTGGAGCAAAAAGGGTAGGTAGTTACTATTATTTTTTTGTAACTCTGTCAGAATTATACCAATTTTTTCAGATTGACAAAAAATCTAATATATTTTTGGTATGCCACAGAATTTTAATAATTAGTTTATTTGTGCCATGAGGTGAAAAAGGTTGAAAATCATTGCTCAAGGTCCATCCATGTTGTTACAAATGGCAAGATTTCATTCTTTTTTATGGCTGAGTCATTTTCTATTGTGTATATATGAGACAGGCTGAGCCTCTTCTAGATAAGATATTTTCATCATTTGACCCTCAGACCCTACACTGAATCAGTGGCCAGACAGAATGGTCCCAGTAATTGTAATGTACCACCTTATTAGGGGAAGAGACTTCTGGGATCCCAATGAATGCTTGGTTTAGCCTCAGAATAACCACTCATAACCTTACCCTCATTATAACAGTAAAAACACACCCTGGGGTGGAGAGTTAACATGCTAATGAGACACGTGATGCGTGAAGAAGTGTGCAGTTCCACTGTGCAAGCCTCAAAGAATTCCTGCTCCTGTGTATTTAGATATGACACCCAGACATCACCTTTCCTGCCTCTACTTATTTTTTTAAATTAATGTTTATTTATTGATTTTAGAGAGAGAGAGGAAGGGAGAGAGAGAAACATCAACTTCTTGTTGCACTTACTATGCATTCATTGGTTGATTCTTTTATGTGTCCTGACTGGGCCTTGAACCTGCCACCTTGGCATATTGGGACAACACTTTGGCCAACTGAACTACCTGGCCAAGGCTACCTTTAAAACTGTTCCCCTGGAGCAGCAGCCATTTCTTCCTCCCTTTGGATGCTGTTTCCCTCGCACACATGAGCTTGTTAGTAAACCTCTCATCAGAGTACTATTTTTAAGTGAACCCTCTTGATTTCCATCTTGGGAGTTTCTAAGAATCTTGGACACCGGTAACATATGCACCACTCTTCTTTATCCAGTCATCTACTGATGGGCACTTGGTTGCTTCCATATCATGGCTACTGTGAATAATGCTACAATTAACATATGGATGCCTATGTCTTCGATTTCATGTTTTGGGTTTCTTTGGATAAATAACCAGAGGTGGAATGGCAGCCCTTCTTTGTCTCTTGTTATAGCCTTTGTTTTAAAGTCTGTTTTGTCTGGTATAAGTATCGTTACCCCAGCTTTTTGTTTATTTATTTCCATTTTTTGAAATACCTTTTTTCAGCCCTTTACGTTCAGTGTGTCTTTCAATCTGAATCAAGTTTCGTAGACAGCAATTATAATGGCCTTGTTTTCTTATCTGTTCAGCCACCCATGTCTTTTAATAGCAGCAGTTAATCTATTTGCATTTACAGTAATTATTGATAGCTTGTATTTATTGCCATCTTATTATTCATATTTTTTTTAAGAGGGAGGGACAGTGTTTTGTTGTTCACTTATTCATGCATTCATTGGTTGTTTCTTGTATATGCCTTGGCCAGGGATTGAATAGGCAACCTTGGTATATGGGGACCACACTCTAACCAACTGAGCTAGCTAGCCAGAGTTTATTATTCATATTTTAAAATTAACATGAGCTGGTTACTTTATTTAATTTTTTGCTTTAAAGAAGACTAAAATCAAAACTACTGAATTTTATACATCAACTTGAGAGAATCAAAGAATAGCTATAATTTTAAAGTACCTTCAATAAAGCAAATATTATTCTTATGAGCACTAATGGGCTATATTGAAACAAGATAAAATATAAATATTTGATTTTGTACTTCATTTAAAGTTTACCACTGTAATCAATTACAGATAGTTTACTCTGAAAGAGACTACTGTGAAGACTGTAGACTCAAATACTGATAATGGTTATTCAAAATTGAATATATGGAATGCCTAGAAAATAGGTTGAATTGGAACCAGTTGTCAGTTTTATAATATTAGCACAATTTTTTTAAGATATAGAAAGTTATTGTTTTAATACAAATCAGGAGTTTTAAAATCATCTCTAGAGCTTTCAACTGTCAAATGGCCATAAACCAAAGACCCAAATAATTTTGAATAATACATAAATAAGATATTTTAAAAATAAAAAATGAAAGTACTGATGCATGAGAACGATACATCAGTACTTTTATTTTTTTATTTTTTAAATCTTAGTTATGTGTTATTAGAGAGAGGAAGGAAGGGAGAAAAAGAGGGAGAGAAACATTGATGTGAGAGAGAAACATCAATTGTTTGACTCTTATACACTTCCCAACCAGGGACCAGACCCACGACCCAGGTATGTGCCCTGACCAGGAATCGAACCTGCAAGCCTTTGCTCTATGGGACAATACCCAATCAACTGAGCCACCCCCTTCAGGGCGTGTCAGTGCTTTTAATGTTGTGTACATAAAATTATAGTAAAAAGACGGCTATAAACAAGATGTACCCTCTCCATTTCCATGAACAGCATACTGCATCACAATAAACCAAGTTTATGTTTACCTATCAAGTGTGATTTTCCCATTAGTGCACTTTGTGATGGCTCATTAAGAATATCTTCAAATCCAATAGACTCATCATTAGTCCTCAAAATATCTAGTGAAAGGTTGGAGCTTGAAAAAAATGCAAGCTGCTGGATCTGCTGCACTGCCTCGAATTCCGTTTGCAATTTTAGTTGTGCAGGTAGACCCTGGATGTTTCTCAGTGTGGAAAAATTCGTTTTATTTTGGTTGAGCTAGAATTTTTTTTTCTGATAACTGAAGAAGGTAACTGGGCAGAGCTTTATTGTTCACACAAGAAAAACCTTTTTGAAGATCATGACTTTCGGAATGTCCACTTGCTGAAAGTTTAGTAAATGAAATACTGTCCTGGCTGAGATCCAACTCCTCTGAGAAGTATTTAATTTCAGCTTGCTCTGCGAACAGCCTCTTAGCTTCGTTACAGTCACCAACCCCACTGCTTACTCCCTATTCAGATTTTTGGTGGTCATTTATTCTTCTTAAAGAAGACCCTTTAGCTCTCGCCAGTGTTTCCTAGTTGGTTGGGCATCATCCCACAGAGCAAAATGTCGCTGGTTTGATTCCTGGTCAGGGCACGTGCTTGGGCTGTGGGTTCGGTCCCCAGTTGGGATGCATACAAGAGGCAACCAATCAATGTTTTTCTCTCGCACTGATATTTCTCTACCTCTCTTTCTTCCTCCCCTTCTTTTTAAAAATAAATAAAATCCTTCTTTTTTTCTTTCCTTTTTTTTTTTAAAGAAGACCCTTTAGCATTTCTTATAACACTGGTCTGGTGAACTCCTTGAGCTTTTTCTTGTCTGGAAATCTGTTTATCTCTCTTTTGATTCTAAATGATAGCTTTGCTGGGTAGAGTAGTCTTGGTTGTAGGTCCTTGCTTTTCATCACTTTGAATATTTCTTGCTAATCCCTTCTGGCCTACGAACTTCTATTGACAAGTCAGCTGACAATCTTATGGGAACTCCCTTGCAGATAACTGCTTTTCTCTGGCTGCTGTTAAGATTCTCTTTGTCTTTAACCTTTGGCATTTTAATTATGATATATCTTGGTGTGGGCCTCTATTTCCTTTACCAGGTTAGGGAAGTTTTCCATCATTATTTTTTCACATAGGTTTTCAATTCCTTGCTCCCTCTCTTCTCCTTCCAGCACCCCCATGAGGCAAATGTTTGTACACTTAATGTCCCGGAGGCCCCTTAAATTATCCTCATTTTTAAAAATACTTTTTCTTTTTGCTATTCTGGTTGGGTGTTGGTAGATAGATACAAAGAGAAAGTGAGAGAGACAGAGAAAGAAGGTCATAAGAGTATTGTTAATAATAGGAAAAAATGATTAATAGCCTACATGTCCACTGAAAAGACACGTTAAATTAATAATAATAGGATAGAGTTATATTATACAATTATTTAAAATAATGTTACATGTTTTTAACTGTTGAGATGGAAAGAAATCCACACCAATACTGTTAAAATAAAAAATAAAGTTCTGTTTAGGGGAAAAAAACGGGTGAAGAAAACAAGCCAAAAAGAAAAATACAGCATGTATATGTATAGCAAAAAATCTAGAAAGATATAACCAAAATGTTAACAGTGCTTCCTGTGGGATGTAATCATACACATCCTATGTCACTTTTTCTGTGATTTTTCTTTTTTTTTAATTTTTAAAAAGATTTCATTTATTTTAGAGAGAGGGGATGGGAGGGAGGAAGAGAGGGAGAGAAATATTAATCACTTGCCTCTCGCACACCCCGAGCTGGGAACCTGGCCCAGGCATGTGTCCTGATTGGGAATCGAACTGGCATTTGGTGTGCGGGCCAGTGCTCAATCTACTGAGCCACAACAGCCAGGGCGTGATTTTTCTAAATCTTAGTTTTTTGCAATCATAACATATTATGTTTACAAGTGTATAAAACTATAATGCTACAAAAATTATAGTACAAAATACAAATACCTCATGGTCTCAGTGTAGTGCTACTTCAGTGCTCACAGTTCGGTGATCCGCCTTCCCGGCAGACAGTTCTGTAGCCTGGAAGTCTAAGATCAAGCTGTCAGTGGGGCCATGCTCACTCTGAAGTCTCTAGGGGAAGATCCTTCCTGTTCTGCTTCTGGTGTTTGCCATCAATACTTGGTGTTTCTTGGCTCATAGACACATCACTCAATCCTTCCCTGTCGTCACATGACATTCTCTTTGTCCAGTAGTCTTGAAATCAGGTTAGCAGAAGTCCTCCAGTGTGGTGGGTTCTTTCAAAGTTGTTTTGGTTATTCTTGGTCCTTCGTATTTACATATAAATTTAGCCTTTTAAAAATTATTTATTTATTTATTGAGAGAGGGGATGGAAGGGAGAGAGAGGGAGAGAAACATCAATTGGTTGCTTCTTGCTCACCCCCAACTGGGAACCTGGCCGGCCACCCAGGTATGTGCCCTGACCAGAAATCAAACGAGCAACCTTTCTGTGTATGGGAAGACACCCAACCCACTGAGCCACAGCAGTCAGGGCTATTTACATATAAATTTTAGAATAGGCTTGCTAATTTCTATTTTAAAAAGCCTGCTGGGATCTAATTGGGATGGGATCACAATCTATATATCAATTTAGGGAGAACTGACATTTTAGTAATATTTTTTCTAGTTTGTGTTCATAGTCTGTCTCTCCATTTATTTAGATCTCGCCTTAATTTCTCTCAAAATGGTTTGTCGTTTTTGGTGTAAATATCTTACACGTATTTTGTTACATTTAATCATAAATGTTTTATTCTTTTAATGTTATCGTATATTTATTTTCCAATAGTTCATCACTGGTATATATAAGTACAATTTATTTTTATATATTGGTTTTATATCCTGCAGCCTTGTTAAATTTATATTCTAGTAGCTTGTTTTCTTTTTTGGGGTAAATTCATTAGGATCTGATATGTACACAACCATGTCTTCAAAGAACATTTTCCTTCTTTCTTTTAAATCTTACCTATTGCATTGACTAGGATCTCCACTATAATATTGAATACAAGTGACAGAAGTAGATACCCCTGCCCTATTCTGATCTTAGGGCAAGGGTATCTACTGTTCTATTTTTATTTTAGGAGTAAACAGTTCTATTGTTTACTATTAAGTAGTAAAATAGTTCTATTGTTTACTATTAAATATTATGTTAGCTGCAGTCTTTATTGCAGATGCCCTTTATCAGGTTGAAAATTTTTTTATTTCCAGTTTCCTGAGAAGGGTTGTTTTTTTTTTTAAATCACAGATGGGTGTTAAATTTTGTCAAATGCTTTTTTTATAGCTTTTGAGTTAACCATTGTTTTTCTTTTTTGTTCTATTTATATGGTGAATTACATTGTTCATATTTTGTTAAAGAGTTTTGCAACTGTAGTTATTTGTAATTTCTTTTTTTCATTTTTAATGCCTCACCCAAGGATTTGTTTATTGATTCGAGAGAGAGAGAGAGAAAGAGAGAGAGGGAGAGAGAGAGAGAAACATCAATGACATCAATGTGAGAAACATGATCCGTTGCTTCCCATGCACACCCTGACTAGGGATCAAACTGGCTATCTAGGTATGTGCCCTGACTGGGGATTTAATCCACAACGTTTTGCATGGGCAATGCTCCAACCAACTGAGCCACCCAGCCAGGGCTACCTGTAGTTTCTTTCTTTTCTTTCTTTTCTTTCTTTCTTTCTTTCTTTCTTTCTTTCTTTCTTTCTTTCTTTCTTTCTTTCTTTCTTTCTTTCTTTCTTTCTTTCTCTCTCTCTCTCTCTTTCTTTCTTTCAAGATGTTATTTATTTATTTTTAGAGAGAGGAGAAGGGAGAGAGGAGAGAAACATCAATGTGTGGCTGTCTCTCACGTGCCTTCTGCTAGGGACCTGGCCCTCAACCCAGGCATGTGCCCTGACTGGGAATTGAACCGGTGACCCTTTGGTTCTCAGGCAGGCACTCAATCCACTGAGCCACACCAGCCAGGGCTATAGTTTCTTAACTGTAATCACTTTGGGTAATGCCGATCCATAAAATGATTTGGGAAGTATTTTTTCATTCAATTTCTGTGTTTTTGTAGATTGCGTACTCTTTCTTTTTAAAAAAAAAATCTCTGTTTTTATTGATGTACATCCCTGTATGACTTTCAGATGTACAGCATAAAGGATTGGTTTATAGGGTGAGGGGAGGTAGAAGAGAGTGAAGGGGAAATAAATGGTAATGGAAGGAGACTTGACTTGGGGTGGTGAACATGTAACAGTGGAAAATTATAATGGTGGAAAATTGTAACTCACCCCACCATTCTTTTGATGTTGTTTCTGTAAGTGCTCACTCTGACTAATATGTAGTTTGTAGATGAACAGCATGTTTGTATAAGAATCCTAGAAACTAACTTCAGAAAATACAGACTCTGACTTTTAGGCATCCCAGTTCCAATAGATTTGCTGACCTTCAACCTTGGAGCCAGGATGACTAAACCAAGATGACACACACCGGACCATCACTTGCCTTATCGGCATGGGGTGTGCTCATCTGCACATAGAGAGCTTTTCAACCCCCTCCCTTGATCTCTTTGTTCTGTTCCCCTCTCCCTCCTTATAAAAGTCCCCGACTCCACTGAGATGTGCAGATAGGCACATTTGAGATGTGAGTCCCCCATCTTCCCAGGAGATCGGCTTTGTGTCCTGAGTCCCCCATCTTCCAAGTGGCCAGAACCTGAAAATAAACTGCTTTCCTTTACATCAGCACCTGCCTCTTGAGTGTTGGCTTTAGTAGCACCAGGCAGCTGGACCTGCATTTCAGTTATAAACACACGATACAATATACAGATAATGTATTATAGAATTTTATTCCTGAAACCTACATCATTTTATTGACCAGTGTCACCTCCATAAATTTTTTAGAAATAAAAATTTTAAAAAATTTGTTAAAAAGAGTGGGTTTTAAGCAGTGCACATGAATGACATTAGGTATGGGCTACCATGCAACATTTTGGAATACCTTGAGAACTCACGAAATAAATTTAGACTTTATTAATATGAAAAAAAGGCTTGGTTTACATATGTTGTGAAATGATTACCACAATAAGTTTAGTTAATATCCATCATTTCATATATTTACAATAAAAAGAAACAGAAGAAAATTTTTTTTCTTACAATGAGAGCTCTTAGGATTCACTTTCTTAACAACTTTCATATCCCAGTGGTAACTGTAGTCATCATGTTCTACGTTGCATCCCTAGTACTTATTTATCTTTTTAAAAGTTTTTATTTATTTTTTCAATTGCAGTTTACATTAAAAATTATTTTGTATTACTTTAAAGTGTACAGCATAGTGGTTAGACAGTCCTTATAACTGGTAGTTTGTACCAACATTTTCCAATCCTTCCACCCCACCCCACCCCACTCCAGTCCCCACTTCTAATAACAAGTCTGTTCTCTTTTTCTGTATTTCTTGAATGTTTGTTAGCATTCACCAATGAAACCATCTAGGGCTGGAAGTTCTTTGTAGGAAGATTTTTAATTACAAAGTCAGTGTTTTATAAAATAAAAGGCAATTCAGATTTTTTTGTTTCTTTTTGTGTCTGTTTTAATATTTGTGTCTTTTAAGATTTTTTTCCATTTCTTCAAAATTTTCTAATTTATTAGCATAAAGGTGTTTATAATATTCCTCTACATCTTTTTTTATTGTTGTTCTATTACAGTTGTCCTAATTTTCCCCCATTGCTGTCCCCTGCCCTGCCTACCTCCCTTACATCTTTTTAGTATTTGTAGAGTATGTAATATCTTTTCTTTTATCCTTATTATGGAGAATTTGTATCTTCTTTTTCAAAATTATCAAACTGGCTAGAGATTTATAAATTGCATTTTTTAAAATAACTAATTTTTGTTTTTCTGATTTTCTTCTATTGCCCCTTTCTTTTCTACTTTCTTGGTTTTTCTCTCTTATTTTTGTTATTTTTCTTTTTTTCTGCTTTTTTTAAAAAAGATTTTATTTATTTATTCTTAGACAGAGGAGAATGGAGGAAGAAAGAAAGGGAGAGAAACATCAATGTGTGGTTACCTCTTGTGGCCCCTACCAGGGACCTTGCCCACAACCCAGGCATGTGCCCTGACTGGGAATCGAACTAGTGACCCTTTGGTTCGCAGACCAGAGCTTAGTCCACTGAACTACATCAGCCAGGGCTGCTTATTTTAGATTTAATGTGCTCTCCTTTTTTTTTTTTTTAACTTCCTAAGTTGAAAGCTTAAGTCAATGATTTTAGACCTTTCTTTTCTTACGAAATAAGTATTTAAACCTACAATGTCACCTCTAAGCACAACTTTAGTTGCAGCCCACAAATCTTTATTTGTTGTGCTGTAATCATCATTCAATTAAAAATAATTTCTAGTACACTTAAGGATTTTCCAGATACCTTTTTGTTATTGATTTTTAATTTAATTTCAGTGGAGTCAGAGAAAAAAACTCTGGGTGATTTCAATTCTAACTTTATTAAGCCTTGTTTTATGACCCAGCATATGGTCCATCTTGGTGAACATTCCATGTGCACTTGAGAAGAAAAAGTATTTTGTTAGGTGGGGTGTTTATTTAGTTGATAGTGTTGTTCAGGTCCTGTATTTTCCTTCTGATTTTGTGCCTATTTAAAAATTTTTTTTAAACATTTTTTATTTTTTTAGTATATTTTATCGATTATTACAGTTGTCCCATTTTTTTCTCCCCTTTATTCCCCTCTGCCCTGCACTCCCCTTCCCACCAGCATTCCCCCACCTTAGTTCATGTCCATGGGTCATACATATAAGTTCTTTGGCTTTTCTATTTCCTGTACTATTCTTAACCTCCCCATGTCTATTTTGTACCTACTATTTGTGCTTCTTATGCCCTCTACCTTTTCTTTTCCTACATCCTCCATGTACCCTGCCCCATTGATAACCCTCCATGTGATCTCCATTTCTGTGATTCTGTTCCTGTTCTAGTTGTTTGCTTAGTTTGTTTTTGTTTTTGTTTTTTTAGGCTCAGTTGCTGATAGTTGTGAGTTTATTGTCATTTTACTGTTCATAGTTTTGATCTTCTTCTTAGATAAGTCCCTTTAACATTTCATATAATAAGGGCTTGGTGATGTTGAACTCCTTTAACTTTACTTTATCTGGGAAGCACTGCATCTGCCTTTTCATTCTAAATGATAGTTTTGCTGGATAGAGTAATCTTGGATGTAGGTCCTTGGCCTTCATGACTGTGAATATTTCTTTCCAGCCCCTTCCTGCCTGTAAGGTTTCTTTTGAGAAATCAGCTGACAGTCCTATGGGAACCCCTTTTTAGGTAACTATCTCCTTTTCTCTTGCTGCTTTTAAGATTCTCTTCTTATCTTAAATTTTGAATAATTTAATTATGATGTGTCTTGATGTGTTCCTCCTTGGATTCAGTTTCTTTGGGACTCTGAGCTTCCTGGACTTCCTGGAAGTCTATTTCCTTTGCCATATTGGGGAAGTTTTCCTTCATTATTTTCCTTCATTATTTATATTCAGGTACGTTTTCAATTCCTTCCTCTTCCTCTTCTTCTGGCACCCCGATGATTTGGATGTTGGAATGTTTAAAGTTATCTGAGAGGTCCCTAAGCCTCTCCTCATTTTCTTGAATTCTTGTTTCTTCTTCTGTTCCCGTTGAATGTTTATTTCTTCCTTCTGTTCCAAATCATTGATTTGAGTCCCAGTTTCCTTCCCTTCACTGTTGGTTCCCTGTATATTTTTCTTTGTTTCACTTTGCATAGCCTTCACATCTTCCTCTATTTTGTGTCCATACTCAATCATTTCTGCGAGCATCCTGATTACCAGTATTTTGAACTCTGAATCTGATAGGTTGGCTATCTCCTTGTTACTTAGTTCTTTTCTGTTCTTTCATTTGGGCCATATAGTTCTTTGTCTCGGTGCTCCTTTATGTTGTAAGGGGCAGAAACTTAGGTATTTGTCAGGGCAGGGTAACCCACTTCCCTGCATTATGGTGCTATATGTGGGGGAGGGGTCATAACGGGAACAATGCTGCTTGCTCAGCTCTCACCATGTGTTTGGTCACTTTTCCAGATGCCCACAAGCAAATTGGGCCCTTCTGGTACTGGTTCCCGGGTGGGTGGGCTTGTGTATGTTCTAGGACTCCATAGTTCTCTCCAACAAACTCTTAAATGAGTTTACTAAATGCATGCATCTATGACCCAGACTCTTACCAATATAAATATGACCCTCATTTCAGAAAGTTTTATTTTTCCCTTTCCATTCAATCCCTATTACCTTCAGATGCAATCCCAATTCTAATTTTTTTAAGTTAATTTTTAAAGAGAGAGAGGAAGGAAGAAAGAGAGACACAGATTCATTGTTCAACTTATTTATGCATTCATTGGTTGCTTCTCGTATGTGTTCTGACCTGGGATGGAACCTATAACCTTGGCATATTGGGAGGATGCTCTAACCAACTGAGCTATCTGACCAGAGTCCTCTTCCTTTTCTTTTTTTTTTTTTCCACCATGAATTAGTTTGAGTATTCTGACACTTAAGGCCAGCTTCAAGGTCAGGCAACCTGTATAGTCACACAGAACCAAATGCTTAGAAGGGCCTCACACTTGGTATTTGGTATAATGATCTGCTATAATAATTTTGAAATTCTTAATATTTTAACAAGGGGCCACATTTTCATTTTTGTACTAGGCCCTAGGAATTATGTAGCTGGTCCTACTAGAAATTGCATAAAAGTAGAATCAAACTATATGTAATATTTTTTCTGTAAAACTTCTTTTTTTCAGCATATTTTTAATGTTTAATAATGTTTTTGAGATTCATCATGTTGCATGTGTTGATAATCTGAACAGTATTTAATATGTATGAATATGCCACAATTTTATTATCTGTTCTACTGATGGACACCTGGGATATTTCCAGGTTTGGGCTCTTATAAATAAAGTTGCTATAAGTACACGTTCTTGTACAAGTCTTTTTGTGGACACAAGAGTGCCTTAGACTAGGTGTCTCAACATGGGGCACTATTAGAATTTTGAATAGAATATTCTTCAAAATACTTCCAGAAAATTACCTCTACCCACTCAATCCCCTCAGTCATTTGAAAAACTCCAAAAGCCTCTATGTGTTTCCAGCCCTCTGGGGAAGACAATACCACTTCTGATTAAGAGTTCCTACCTTAAGTAATAGCATACTGTACCTTCATTTCAGCAACATATTTACCTAATATAATACTGCTGTAGATAAGACAGGGAAATGTGTGCTGTACACAAAGTATCCTAGAAGAACAGAAAGGCAGTCAGTGGGACTAGAATTCAGTGACTGAAAGGGAAGGGCTCGGCCCTGGCCTTGTAGCTCCGCTGGGTACAGCATTGTCCCGATAAGTCAAGGTTGCAGGCCCGATCCCCAACTGGTGCACATACCGCAATCAACCAATGAATCAATGGATGAAGCAACAAATCAACGTTTTTCTCTCTCCTTCTTCCTTTCTCTCTCTAAAAATCAATCAATAAAAATTTTTTCAAAAGGGAAGGGCTTGAAGGCTTCAAAGGAGCTGGATGTTTGGAAGGAGGAAAGTAAATAAATAGTTTGGAAATGGTAAGCAGAACACTTACTATACCCCTGGCCCTGAGGTGCATAGGGTATGAGGGGAAAAGTCAAACCAGTTTCTACATGAGAGGACTGCTCAGAAGGTGTGGTAACCAGGGACAACCAGGTTCATTTACTTCCAGGAGATGAATCTTCAGAGAAGAGGAGGAAGCTACCAGGATCTTTGATGGTGACAGATCAAGTCGCAAAGGGCACAGTGGAAGAGTTTGGGGAAGGTAGGAAGGGGTTGCTTCAGCGGAGGGAAGGAAGTCAGGGTACTGCGATGAGTATTCAATGTTGATGTCAAGTGACTCAGTAGGCTTGCTCTTCTGGTGGATACTGAGATAAATGGAAATACGAGGCACATGATTAGCCTAACAGGCTCTTGGAGAGAGATGTAAAATGAACCTGAGCTGTGTGGATTTTGAATAGGTAGTAGGATGGTCAAGGAGCTCCAGGATGACTGCCCTCCACAGCAGAGTGTAGTGGCAGTAGCAGACAGAGATGAAAAAGGACGGAAGTCCTCTCTCTGGGGGGACATAGTAAAGTAGGGGCTCCAGGTGACCAATGATAGCTTAACGACTACCTGAATGGTTGAGTCATGGTGATTAATAAGCATTTATTGGGCACCTACTTTGTGTATGACTTAACCATTCAACACTCTAAAAAGAATATTGTTCTTACAGCCAGCCGAGAGAGGAACCCATTGGTTCCAGAGATTGTGTTCTGGCTTGGACAGAAGGAAATAGAATGTGGCAAACAGAGATGAACCTTAACCTTTGCCTTATCAGGATCAGAGAGGGGTGAGGTCTTTATATGGTGGGTCATTTACAGTGTATGCAACAACTCTGGTGAAACCTGAGAGCTTTCTTCAGTGTTTTTGTTTAATGACATGTCTGAAGCAACCAATTAAGCTACATAACTGTGAGGAAGTTATCTTCTGGTAATCTCCAGCTATCTCCTGGTAACTGGAGAGAGTCAAGCAGGGCTGTTTCCATGGGTTCTTATGTAGCTGGTTGGGAACTATTGCAGAGGTGGCTTTGTAAGGCATGATAAGGAAACAACAAAGGAAAACTACACATTTATATTGCTTTTCTTTCTGGAGTGATATATAAGTATCAAGAGGGATGCCTGAGATGTCTCTAGAAAATCAGCGCGTATAATAAGAATAAACTAATATCACAAGCTTAATGTCATTGATACTCTTAGTCAGGATGAGTGAGTTATCAGGTGTCATAGTCCAGCTGAACCATGGATAACACACAGTAATGTATACAATACTGACTCAGAGTGTACCCAACTTAATAATGTTCCTGGGAGTCTGGGTTGTCCCCTGTCCTAGTGCTAAGATCAGCAGTCATTGAGGATTGAGTGAATAAGATAGAAATTGATTGCTGTCAATTGGTAGAAGGAACTGAAAGAAGAAGGAAGCAAAGACTGTGGATTAAGGAGGGGAGAGGGAGGATATTGACATCTTTGCTGGTTCCCTGTTGGTAGAAAAAGAAAGGGAACTCCCAGGAGTCTGTAGGGAAGTCTTGTGAACCGATAAAGTAAGAACCACATTTCTATTTCTGTGCAGGATTTATTAGGTGAACTAGCAGCAGGTTATAATAGTGGAGATGATGATGATATAAAGTCCTATATAAAGCAAACCTACCATTAGCATTTCCCTCCATTACCTGTAGCTGACAGAACTTGCTGGAATACAGCTAGCAGCTAACGGGTGGTGAGTTATTTATGGAATTGGAGCACTGTTAGGGACCAAGTTTCTATCCCCAATTTTCTTAATTTCTAAATTAAGAAATTCTAAAAAAGGCAGCCCAGAAAAAACAGCATGTGGGTCTA
The DNA here is from genome assembly GCA_004026545.1 of Mormoops blainvillei. Lineage (NCBI taxonomy): Eukaryota > Metazoa > Chordata > Mammalia > Chiroptera > Mormoopidae > Mormoops > Mormoops blainvillei. The sequence goes on from PVJD01007888.1 coordinate 37,863, forward strand.
AATGCTACAAAAAGCTCGAAGAATATCTCAGATTGGTGAGGTGTTGGTGAGCAGTACTGACATGAGGACATCACACTTTACTTCTATCCTTAGGTACAAAGGGCTCCGTAGGAAAAAACAGAGGACCTTCCGAATAGAGATTGCTAACCAGTGGAATTATGCAAATATAGACTAAGACATTGGCATAGCTTGGCTTGTCATTCAACCTGGATCACTCCTGTAGAAACAGTCTGTCCATAAATTTATTTTTTAATTTAATTTTCAATTATAGTTGGCATTCCGTATTATTTTATATTAGTTTTGGGTATATAGCATAGTGGTTAGACAATCATAGAATTTACAAAATGATTTCCCCAATATTTCAAGTACTCGCCTCGCACCATACAGTTATATTACTGACTCTATTACCCATTTGCACCTTACTTTTTGTAACTACCGATGTAAATTTATCTGATGCATGTTGTTGGGCATAACATGGGGGCAAAAATGTGAAAGCTGGCCTATGAATAAGCCTTAAGGGGATCCAAAATTAGCTAAAGAGAACGGTATTTCAGGACTAATTGCCGGGGAGAGGAGATAAAATAATTCAGTTATAATCAACAATCAAACTTGGAGTCTCCACACTAGTCCTGTGGAAATTCAGATTCAACCAGAAAGGGTTCTTAGGGTTTACGGTCTGTATATTCCCTTGAGGAGTTTCTAGCTTCAATAGTGAGACAGATAACCACACGGATAACTCCAGTCTGTAGAATCAATAGAACCAGCATGGGCCTGGCTACCATCCAGTTCTAGATCCTTATAGATGTTAATGAAACAGACTTTCTCTTTTGCAGCTTAATTTTTAGACCCTTCTTACTCTTGAGGGGCTTCAGAGCCTTGTTTGGCTATTGGTCCGAAATCTTCCTTCGTAGTTAGTTAATTCAGCTGATCATTTAGAAAGGAAGAAAAGGGGAAAATGAGCACTTGGTAAGTGCTCACAAGGTGCTTTCTTCACGTTATCTTACTTAATCTTCACAGAGACTGTATCACTTATTTCCATTTACAAATGAGAGAACTGGTTAGGCGAAGTCAGGCAACGCCCAAGGTCCCACTGGTGAATGGAACTACTAAGGTTTCACCCTATAGGTATATGCGACCCCAAAACCTAAACTCTTCCCCACAGTGCGTAGCTGCAGGGGTATAGTCTCTAAAATTTATGTCTTAATTGTCAAAACTTAGAGAAATGTTTATTTGTGTATCAGATAAGCTCCGGCGCTTAGTAACTTCTCATTGATTCCCAAAGGAACTTGTAGTGAGGTGCTCATCTTTATGGGGGGGACTTTATTCTTTGAAATGTGGTGTCATACTTTCTATCTGAAAGGCTATAAAAGATTTTGTACTTTGCTTACTTCTTTTGAAAACGCCCATGCGAATGAAAGTCATAAAGCGGCCAAGCCCTTGTAACGCAAGCCCTTCCCTACCTGCTTCCTGCTAGAGGCTGGTAGAGGAGGGAGAATTCTGCCTGGCGGCCACGAACTCCCCACGCACTTTGGGATGCTGTGGGTTTCTGATTCCTGCGCACCATGCCAACAAGCAATTTATAGAAACAAATCCTGGAATTATTCACAAAGAGGCACTTGGGCATAGGTTTATCACAAGTGGGCATAGGCCTGTTTATGTACAGATCGCTCAGAATTCAGAAGCTATATTTTATTGCCTTTTTACTTTTGGAGAGAGGGGAAGGGAAGGAGAAAGAGAGGGAGAGAAACATTGATTCTTGCCTCTTGTATACTCTCTGACAGGGACTGAACCCACAAAGTAGGCACATAACCTGACAGGGAAAGGTAACAGAAATTCCCTTTCACTTTGTGGGGCACATGCAGCCAAATGAGCCACACTGGTCAGGGCCAGTTCAGAAGGTACATTGATTGTGGGTCAAGGGCTATACCACATCAACCCATCCCTCTGTGATTTCAGGGAAAATTCCAGATGAGAGCTTGACTTAATAAAGCCCTCTCCTTGCCCTGGCTGGTCTAGCTCAGTGGATTGAGTGCCAGCCAGTGAACCAAAGGGTCGCCAGTTCGATTCCCCAGTCAGGGCACATGCCTGGGTTGCAGGCCAGGGCCCAATAGGCGGCACGTGAGAGGCAACCACACATTGATGTTTCTCTTCCTCTCTTTCTCCATTCCTTCCCCTCTGTCTAAAAATAAAGTGAATAAAATCTTTTAAAATTATATTTAAAATTTTATTTAAAAAAGCCCTCTCCTTACCCCAGAAATTGTTTCTCTCTCCCCGTCTGCGTTGGTCCTCATTGCAATTGCAATGAGATCAGCAGTTATCTGTGAGCGCAGAGCAGACTGCAAAGAGCCCTAGACTCACTCCTGGTCACCACTCAGACAATGCTCTGAGCGTAGCCTTGGGTCAGAGGGGAATTCGTTCACTTGAATACTTGGTTTATGCCCAATAGCACTGGGTTAGTTTGTGAAGACTCCATGCCACAGATGAATTCTGGTTGTACTGAGATGCACACTAACCCAGTTAGGCATTCCCCTGCCCTACCCCACAGGTGCCCAGCCCAGTGGACTCATGCCCCACGCTCCACCCCTCATCTGTCACAGCTATCGTCAGGGTGCTCCACCTAATCCACACCCCAAAAAGTGAGACCCTAGGTTCCCTGGCCCTTTCCTTGGGCACAATCCTAGGCTCAAGGTCTCTGCTAGGAAACTATTGAAGACCATTTGCTAGTGAGTGACACCTCCCGGGTTAGATATTTACATTTTATGGCAGGCCTTCCGGAGACAATGTTTTATCCAAAAGAGCCAAGCGATGGTGGGAACCAGGCACACAGGCATGTCACTGAGGGCTGTGTGCGAGGCAGTAGGGCCGAATAAGTACACTGGAGCCCAGGGTTGACATGGGATTAATTTGTACCTTATTTACTTAATACATATTTATTGCACTAAGCACTTAATTTACTTAAGTTACATAACTCTGTAACTAAGCATTAATCGTGGCCAGGAAGTAAAAGACATAGGCCCTCAAGAATCTCCAGCCCAGTTGGCAGAGATCAGACACACACATGAAGTTAAAAAGAGCTACATATTAACTCCAGACAATAATACTGGAGTATAACATTGAGCTTTTTAGAAGAAAGATACATCATGGTACCCAAATCTATCTGAGACTGGGGTCCGAGGAGTCCATAAACTAATCTCCAGGAGAATATTTCAGGGGAACTTAATTGCTTTTGTTTCAGGGCTCCAAAGTTCAGTCTGGCTACGGATGTCCTAAACACCAAAGAGAGTGATTGTTCTTTGAATACATTCATCATGGACTAAGTAAGTGTTTCAGCTGAGAGAGAGAGTACTTTGGTTAATAATTAAGCATCATTATTATTATATTTTAATTTCTCATACAAGTCCAGTTTTAACAAATTGTAACAACTGGGACCTCAAGCAATGACACTTAAATAATTTGTGACATTGTAGCTAGACTTAATGAATGCTGTTTTCGACCTTAAACCTTACATCTGAGTCATGAAAACTGAGAGGAATATTTATTTGTGTATCAGGTAACTCTGGCACTTACTAATTTCAGATTTGATTCCAAAGGAAGCTTGTGCATCAGGTCCTCGGATAACATTGTTTTGTTATGATGTTGATGATATTCTGTAGATGAACAAGACAGGGTGCGTCTGCTCAAAGAATTCCCAGTCCGGGACTCAGGCAGGTAAGATGATTACAGTAGAAGATAAGTGGTTTAGTCACCGGTGCTAGGAGAGCACAGAGAAGGCTTTACAGAGGAGGAGGGGCTGCTCAAATTGTCCTGAACGTGAACAGAACAGTCAGGTGGAGGAGTCAGGGGAGGGTGAATGGAGAGCATTTGGAGCAGAGAGAACAGCATATACAAAGGTTGAAAGATGGGGAGCTCTTTCCAGCCAGCATGAAGCCACAGACGTCTCTTAGGACAATTGGCACAAGCACCGAAAGACTGGGGACAAGAGACAGCCCTACCACAACAAGCAAAAATAATGAGCTGGGACATCTTGCTGCCAACACTAAGATGGGCCCCTGCAGCATACACACAGCCCCCATGGGGGGAGGCAATAAGAAGGACTGTGACTTGAGGCTGGATGTGGGCAACTGCTGCTGTTCGGAGTATTGTACACACAACACAAGGATTGTCGCTGTTGTCTACAATGCATCCAACGATGAAACGAACTGGTCCGCACCAAGACCCTGGTACAAAACTGCATCGTGCTCATTGGCAGCACCCCGTACCGACAGCGGTATGGGTCCCACTGCCCCTGGGTCTCCAAAGGGGGCCTAGCTGACTCCTGAGGATGAAGAGATTTTAAACAAAAACAATTTCTAAAAATTCAAATGAGATATGAAGAAAGGCAAGAGGATGCTACAATGGGCCGTCTTCTAGAGGAGCAGGCCCAGCAGACAGGCCTCTTGCGTGCAGCGCTCCTAGACCAGGCCAGTGTGGCTGCGCAGATGGTTATGTGCTGGAGGACAAGGAGCTGGAGCTCTAGCTGAGGAAAATTGAGGCCTGGAAAGGCAAATAAATCCTTTTCCAACCTCTCTTAGTTCATGTAATAAAGCTGTTTATTGTTCTAAAAAAAAAAAAAAAAGAAACTGTGTGACAAGGTTAGGGAACTAAATATAGTTGAATATAGTGAGATTATGGGGTACATACGGGGAGATGATGGGAGAGGAGGCTGAAAGTAAAGAGCCATTGATAAGAGTGTTTGGATTTTATCTAAGCGATGACTAATCCGGGGAGTGATGTGGTCAGGTGTGTGGAAAATTTCCTTTGGTTGAGATACAGAGGACTGACTGGCGCGGCAGAGGACTGAGGCAAGAGGCTCCATGAAAGAAGAGAGCAAATAAGGGCCTGACGCTGGTGGGGAGGAGGCCTGGAAAGGAGGACGCAGACCTGTCAGATTCCTGGGAGGCAGAGTCAACAGGATGCAGGAGATAAGAGAGCAGTTTAGGAGGACTCCAGGTTTCTGGGCACGGCGACAGGGTAAAGTGGTTGTACCATTTACAGACACAAGGAGTGGAGGGGAGGAGGTAGGCTGGGCAGTAGATTCTAAGGAAAGAATGAGTTCGTGTTTGAGTCTGAGGTGCTTGCGTACAGATATTTTAGTACATGGTTAAAAACACATGTCTAAAGTTAAGAAGAAAGTTGTCAGATGGATATATGGATAGGTATTAGAGTCCACCTACGGTCATAACTGAAATTGTAAGTGTGTATGAATCAATGATCCAGGAAGCGAAGGAAAGAAAGAAAGCTGAGACCGGATCCCTGGGAACACCGGAGGGACGGATAAAGGCACTAGATTCTTCACAGGATATTGAGAGGAAACAATTCGGAACAGTTCAAGGAAACTAGCTCGCAGAGATCAAGCAAAAACAAGAACTAAAACTGTCCATTGTGGTTGGCCACCAGGAGGTTGTAGTAATTTTAGCAAGAACAGCTCAGTGGCCTGTCGAGGGGCAGAATATAGAGTAGGCGGGAATAAATGGGAGATGGAGGGACAGAGGCAATGAATACAACCTTTCTCTGACCTTGGAGTAAGACCACAGGAAGATACACCTCAGGTCTACAAGCATTTATTTGAGAACCTACTAGGTATCAGACATTTGGTTAAGGTAGCAAGTGAAGGAGGGAACTGATGGAGACATAGTCACTGCCATTGAGAGGGGCTCATGCTAATGAAAGAGACAATTATAATACACTGAAATTAATGCTAGAATAGAGGTAGAAACAGGGTATTTTGAGACCACCAAAGAGGAACAAAGAAAAGGATGAGGGCGTATGGGAACAAATTGGTGTGAGGTGAAGATATATTTAATCAAAGCACCCAGATACACCAAAATCCTGATTTCAACTAGCCACCCCTTCCTCCATCCACACATGCACCCAACACATTCTTTACACAGCCACCAGAGGAATCTTCCAAAACACAAATCTAATTGCCCAATCCTCATTCCAGGGGCTTCTTGTTGTCCTAAGGATGAAACCCCAATTCCTAACACCCCCGAGGTTCGCCATGGCATGGTCCCTGCACCCCAAACAGCCTCATCACATCCTTGCCACTCTAATCTTCTTTCTTCTCCTCCGGCACACTGTGTTCTCTCCTGCCCTTCTCCATCCCTGCAAAACTTTGCCCATGCTTACCTGCCCCATCCCCATCCCACCTGACATGTCCTGCCTGCTATCTAATCAGTTCCTACTCATCCTTCAAACTTCAGCATGATCATTGTTTCTTCAGAGAAGCCTTTACTGACCCTACCAGGCAGGGCAGGTTCTCCGGATAACTCTCTTTTGCCATACTTTTTACGTATGTAATTCGGCACTGGGGGATTATTTGGACTGTGTCCATCTCTCACACCAGACCATGGGTTCCGTAAAGCAAGGAGCAGGACTTTGTTGTCCGTTGTATCTTCAGCAATGAATGCAACACATTGTTTATGAGAAAATAAATATGTGATATGTGAATAAATGATGGAATGAATGAAGGTCCTGATAAGAAATATATCCACAGAGGCGTATGGCAAGCAAAGGAATGCAATGTTGTAAGTGAGGCTTTGGCCTCAGCACTCAGGTTCTGGGAGGACACAGTAAGCAAAGAAAGGGAACATGTGGAATTTCTTTTGCTTGGGGTGGGGGTGACCTAGCGTCAAAAATCAAAACAGATCTGCCTTTCCTTCTTTTCCCTTAATTTCTTTCATTTAAAATATTCTATTTTTATTTATTTTTAGAGAGAGGGGAAGGGAGGGAGGAAGAGAGGGACGGAAACATCCATTGGTTGCCCCTCTCATGCCCCCAGCTGGTGTGCCCTGACGGGGAATGGAACCAGCGACATTTCGATTCGCAGGCTGGCACGCAATCCACTGAGCCACAACAGCCAGGGTGTCCCTTAATTTCTTACCTAAGTCTTGGCTCTTCCCACTCCAGAGAGAAAAGACTAGTGATTCGAGAGTGTGATAACCCAAACAACAATCACGGTGTTTGCCCCTGTGCTGGGATGTTCTCAGATCAAATCTGAATATTTCCAAGATGGGCAAAATTTGAGCAAACTTGGAGGCTGAAGGGAAGGAATCAAGGAAGAAGGTGAAGATATGAAAGAGAGATGGTGGATTCAGCTTCTGCAGAGCAAACAAAATTAGGTTTATCCACATCTGGCCCTGCTGGATACAGTTGGAGGAAACCCCATTGGTGCAAATGACTGGGTGTGTACAGGGTTGGTGGTTCGTAGAGCCGATGCTCCAAATGGACCAGGAAGGGAAGGTATTATCCAAACATTTATTAAGTGAGATACAAAAGTGGATGCTGTTCTACAGTGCAACAAAACCATGATTTATCTTCTCCTCTAAACGGAAATCACTTGCCTCTCTATTGGACAAAAATCTGTGAGCTAACAGAGTGCCTGGGCTGTAATCAATGGCAAACAGCAAAGTCGGACTTGGGTTCTTTCTTCTAGATAATGAAATAATCTTGGGTGAGCCCGTTTAACCACGCTAACCATTGAAAGACAGGTAGACATTCTCTTCCTTTGTTTCCAAGTTCGAATACTTTTCCTTAACAGCACTGAAGCTGCTGGCAGGTGACATTCTATGAGGTGTAGGCTGGGGAAGAGATAAAAGGAAGCCAGAGGAGGTGATGGGCTGAGATAAAAGGGAGCAATCAAGGGCAAGCAGTCCAGATGCAGTCAGTCCAGGAGCAGTTGTGGTGAGGGAAAGGGAGTGAGATCTCAAAAACAAGAAGTTGTTCTAGGAGACGGAGGGGGAGCAATTCCAGTTGTTTCCAGAATCCAGGGTGTAGCCACAGCCGAGGACTGCTGAAGGGGGCTGCTGGGTTCCAAATCTAAGGAGCGAGGAGGCTTGATTTCATGTGGGATGCGCTTTTCACATGGATTTTGACTCCTAGTCCTTCCCGTATTAGTCAGGATTTGACTAGAGAAGCAGAAACTTTATGAAGGACATAGAATAAAGGATTTATCACAGGAATTATATTATTGTGAGACCTGGCAGAAGACAGCAAGGCTGTTGCCTCTGTATCTGGTATTTAGCCTTCAATTACCAGAGGTCACCATACTGCCAATCAGAAAAGGAAACTGGGCTTGAATGAGAGAGAGCACACACAGAAATTCATGAGGACAAACTTAAACCCAGGTTGGATTTTCACCACTTCCAACCTCGATGCTATGGGTGCCCTGCAGGAGGTGCTAGCACCCTTCAACTAGAGCCACACACACTTGACCCAGACCAAGAAGAAGCTAAAGGAGCTCTGGTGGGAGCTAGAAGAGCTGCAGGTCCTGGTGCTGCCTCAGCCCATGAACTAGCAGAGTGTGTGAGCTGCCTCAGTGCCTGGTGCTCTGCACCTACCTCCAGAGCATTAAAGTCATGGCTGCTGCTACACTTATGGCTTCCAAATGCCACGCAAATTTCTCTTGAAGCCAAGGTTTACCTGAAATATACAGGGAAGGGAATTCTGGGAAAGACAGTTTCAGCTCAGCTAAGCTAACACAGACAAAGCCCCCACAAGCTCTCAACACCAAGCACAGTGCCCAATAAGTTGTGGAGTATTGTTTTCAAAAGTACCTTTAAAACAAACCACAGATACTTGCAACAATATGGATGAGTCTCAAGAACATTATGCTCAGCAATAAAAGCCAGACAAAAACTACACACTGTAGGACACCATTTGTAGGGAATTCTGTTGTAGAACAGGCAAAGCTAGCCTAAAGGGACAGAGATCAGACCAAAGTTGTCCGGGACACAGGTGGGGCTGGGAGGGGAGTGACTGGGAAAAGGCACAAGGAAATTGGGGGTAGGGGGCTGTAATGGAAATGTTATTTATTTTGATAGAGGTGTGCGTTATACAAGAATATGCTCTTGAAAAAACTCCCTGAACCATATCGTATGTAAATTATGTCTTGATTTAAAAAAAAAAAGTAAAGAAAAATGGTGCCCTTAGAGCTAATGACAGACTAACAATCAAGGAACACTTATTAAGCATTTCCTTGCATCTGCCTACAGGGCCACTTTTAAGAGACTGGCCTCATCCATGCATATCCTCACTCAAAAGTTAGAAAAGGCTTAGAAGAGCTTGCAACTCCAAGGGAATTCCTGTTCTTTGGCCAAATCAGAAACTGGAGGGGAAGAAAATTTAAAAACATTAAAATAAATAAGAGGATACAAAAAAAAAAAGTCCCTAACCAAGTAGCTCAGCTGGTTTGGAGTGTCATCCCAATGAGGCAGGGTTCTGGGTTTGATCCCCGGTCGGGGCACACACAAGAAACAACCAATGAATGCATAAATAAGTGGGGCAACAAATCGATTTCTCTCCAGAATCAATAAATTAAAAAAGAAATTAGAGGGAAGGAGAAGCAAATAGGGGCCTACGACAAAACTGCTAATGAAAAGACTAGACAGATGAACTCAAAGTTGAACTGTAGAAGGAAGATTTTTATTCCTTTCCTCCAAAATTTAAATTCAGTCTGTTCACCAGACATTTGATTTCTAAACTGCATCTAGAAATCTGAGACAGAGAGAGAGAGAGAGGGAGAGACTGACTCACGAACATTCCAAGTAATGGAAATCATCATAAATGTGAGGTCAGAGGAGATAGTTTCAGTGTACTCAGAGGAAATGGATTCTCAGCCTTGCAGGGACCTGAATCTCTAGGGGTGGGGGGAGACCCTGAAAGGAGGGGCTGGGGGCTCCAGGGGCTTATGGTGAAAGTGTGCCAGGGAAATGCTTCCTCTCTCTGGTGGCCTTCCCTCTAACAGCTCCTGCTTTACATGCTAATTAAGTAGAGGAATTCTGCTTGAGGCTGGAGAAGCCCCTTTGTCAGTGACGATGTGGGTGGGGGGTTATGCACAAAGTAATGACTCCAGAACCGGACTCAGGTCAGTGGGGGCTGACCAGGAACAAAGGATTTAGAAATTCTCCACTTTTCCTTGGACCCCTTTCCTCACTTGGCTATCTACGGTCCCTACCCACCTCTTCGCCTCACCCATCCTCCCTTCCCTTGACATAGAAGATGCCTGAATTTCGAGCCGTCTTAGAATGAATTTGAGAATAAGCTCCTTGAGCAAGGCCTTCTCGGTCCGAAAAAATTTCCTTACTCCCAAACTCTGACCTGTTGAATTTTGGCCTGTCTTTTGACGCGTCGGGTTCATGAACCTTGTACCTGTAACAAAAGCCTTTCCCTCCGTTCTCGGGTCTCGGCATGGTGAGGAGACCGGATGAGCAGGTTCCCTTCAAGGCCCTCACAGGTCCCATTACTTAGGAGTCCTTTTACAAGCTCGGGTTAATTTTTAACTTCTCTGTGGTGAGATAAAAAACAAAGGCAGAAACTCAGACCCAGTATCTGTACATCCTCACTCCGAGGCTAATTTCTAAAGCTCTCGTTCTTTGTCCCCAAGTCTCCTCCCCTCTCCTTTGTCTCCAGGTCCTGGGGAAGGCTGAGAGAACGATCACGTGGCACCAATGGGGCTAGGTTCCTGGCAGTCCCCCGGCTCCCTGCTGGGACCAGGATTCCTAGTGTTTCAGGCGGCTGCCCCATTTTTTCTTTCCCCCTTTGTTTCTGCTGTGGATGTGGCGGTGTGTCTACGACCCCGGGATTCCCCAACCTCAAACTCCAAAATCCAGTTTCTTAGATTTCAATATTTTTAAGGTCAGTGGACACTTTTTAAAAAAAGTAACATTAAGCTGATATATTAGCGCAGAAAGCAAGCTTTATTCTATTTCACTTTAAATAATTTTTTATTTTTCAGTTACAGTTGCCATACAATATTACATTAGTTTCAGGTGTACACCCCAGTGATTAGAAATTATATAACTTATTAAGTGATCTCTCTGATAAACTTAGTGCCCATCTGACACCATACATAGTTATTACAGTATCAGTGACTCTATTCCCTATGCTGTGCTTTACAGCCCCGTGACTATTCTGTCACCACCAATTTGTAGTTCTTAATCCCTTCACCTTTTCACCCATTCCCCAACCCCCCACCCGGCTTTAAAAAACCAGTCACATAAAAATAAAGTTTAAAAAATAGATAAAATTCTGAAA
>PVJD01007888.1:49035-78837 GCA_004026545.1 Mormoops blainvillei
ACAACCTTCTTAAAGAGTCCTTCACATACCACCCAAATAATTGAAGTATAAAGAATTTATTTCCTAGGACAGTTTCTACTTTCATGAAACTGAATAGCAAATATTTCATTAACACTTTTCTCTCTTTCCCAAGGGAGCTGTTGTCTTGGACTCAGCTTGGGTAATATTATACAGGCAAATAGCTCTTCTCACTTATAGACTCAGAGTCTACACAACTATTGGTTATTTTATATCTAGAAGAATGAAGTGACTGCAGTATGCTCAGCTTAAAAACTTGCCATGATCCTGAGGAAGAGGAAGAGTGGGGTTGGCGTTTGGAACATGTTGACCACCACCTTCGGCTCTGGGGGAGGGCCAGAAACATTTGGCAAAATATTACCTAAAGCATCCCTCCCAGATCCCTGGCTGCCCTGGGGAGGTGGTTTGATCCCACCTGGTTATTCAGTCACTCAAATAGGCAAATCCAAACTCTATCTGTGTAGTCTCAAAAGAAAGGCAGACACTGTGAGGCATGGTATTTAGCAGCAAAGAAACTCAGACAATGAGTTTAAGCATGAAGATTTCACTGAATGGAGAGCTGCCCTTGTGAACACTAAAGACACAAGGTTGTCGGTGGGGGTGATGGGCAGCAAAGTTATACAAAGAAAAGGGATGGATGGTTCAGGACTGATGGTTTTTGGGGAAGCTTGACATGACCTATTTCTGGGCCCCGAGTCCATTTGTTGAGGCAGATACTACAATCCCAAGTTCATCATCAAGTTGTTTTTCTGCTGATACTGACCCATTTTTTTCTGGAAGCAGTCACTGGTTTTCTCTCTAGGAGCTCTGGTTACTTGTGAACTGTATACTTTCCAGGCTCAGCATCCTGCAGCAGGCCAGTCCAAAAGCACATGCCTAAAGATACTTAAGAATTCATTTATCAAAAATAAAAATTCACTTATTGCCCTGACTGGTGTGGCTCAGCAGGTTACGCGCTGTCCTGCAAACCAGAAGGTCACTGGCTCAATTTCCAGTCGGGGCACATGCCAGGGCTTCCAGCCAGCTCCCCTGTTGGGGGCATGTGTGAGAGGCAACAGATCATGTTTGTCTCCCTCTCTTTCTCCCTCCCTTCTTTAAAAAAAAGAAGAATTCACTTATCAACCCTCAGCACTATTGATATTTGAGCTGGATCATTGTTTGTTGTGGGGGGCTGTTCCATAGAAAAGCATTGTAGAATATCTTGCAACATCCTCTATTCACTAGATACCAGTAGCATCCCTCAGTCATGACAACTAAAATATCTCTAGACATTGCCATATGTCCCTAAATGGCAAAATTGTCCCCAGTTGAGAACCACTGCTTTAGATAAGGTACCTTCCATGAAATTCTTCACTAGGCTATTGTGATGATTGGTATTAGTTTATCAAGCTACAAAATTGAAGCCAAGAAACTCAGTATAACCTCACATTGAGTTTCAGAGGGCTCTTGCCCGGTTCTACCTTAGGTTTGAATAAATCTAAGGGTCAGTTAGCCCAGGGTCCTAGGTTCTAGTGGGTCCTGCTCTAGACCTGTTCCTGCCATGTCCCTTCCTGTGGGGTAAAGGTCAACAGGGCCAAAAGAATATGCCCACTGGGGCCCGCCCCTCCCTCCTAGACCACCTTCTAGATACTCAGACACCAAAACTCCTTGCTCAAAAGGGTTTCATCAGCTTTCAGTGCTGACAAGACCTCTTCTCTTGGTCCTTTTTCTGACTGTGAGTCCTGCCAGTGGGGAGGCCCAAGTGGGAGCCAGGGGTGTCCTTTTTGGCAATGTGAATGGAGCGTGGACATGCAGACTAAACTCTTATCCTGAATCTGCAAATGTTAGACAAGGGGCTTCCCCCTCCTTTTTATGCCCCTAAGTAGCTAACAAAATATAATTGCGAGGACATCATTAGCAGCTCCGTATAGTCTCTGACTTTCTCTGCTTTTCCTCAACATCTGCAGGAGGTGGTGATCCCTGGCTCCCAGTGAAGAACCAGAATGGAAAAGGAGAGAATCCGAGAGCCCTCTGCAGAATTGCCCCCTGCTCAGGCAGGGGCTACACAGCTTTATACCTCTCCACTGAGCAGAGAGCACCACTTACAGGCAAAACACTCCTCTGAAAAACACCAGCAGTCTTGGCAACACACAGGACCAGCTTCTCCTCTGGGCTGCAGATTCCGTAGTCAGACGTTATTTGGTGAATGTCCCCTCCTTTTCCTCCTCCTCCCACTCCTTCTCCTTGAAGTGGTCTGGCTGATTCTCCTCTAGGTGGATTGAATCACCCTCTTGATTTTGAGCCCCTACTGCCTGTTAACACCTTAACTAATCACTTACTTATTCAATTACACCTGGCACCGAGGCAAGTCCCATTAGAAAGGGCTCCTCAAAGACGAGGGCCTCTGACTCACCTGGCTTTTCCCAGTGGACCTAGCACAGGTACACACACACAGAGGAAACAGGTAGCTGCTCAGGCTTACTCACCGAATCAGTTACCGTATTTTGCAGTGTATAATGCTCACCCATGTTTTTGTGCGCATTATACGCGAGATTCTTATACCCATGATATGTAATCATTATACTCATGTATAATGCACATCCTTATTTTTCCCTCAAAAATTTGGGCTAAAAAGTATGCATTATACACTGCAAAATATGGGGTAACTTTAAAAATTATCCTGTTTCGGATTAAAGTCAGTGAGTTTTATGGGCAAACCAGTCCAACCGGCTTCCTCTTTCATGGCTGTTAGACCCTGAGGTTGGTTTATTTTGTCAACTTAGAGCACTGCTATTAACGTTCACTGTTTCACTCTGTGCCTGGGCCCCCAGAGTCCCCCTCTCCCCCCTTTTTTTTACTGTGTAGAGACTGGGGACATCAGGAAAAAGTTAAGTTTTAAAAATTGTATTAGTTTCCTAGGGTTGCTGTAACAAAGTACCAAAAACTCGGTGACTTAAAATAATAGAAATTTATTCTCTCACTGTCCTGGAGGCTAGAGGTTCAAAAGCACGGTATTGGCAGGGCCATGGTCACTCTGAGGACTATAGGGGAGATCCTTTCTTGCCTCTTTCATCGTCTGGTGGCTGTGGCAATCCACAGTGTTCCTTGACTTATAGCTATGTCACTCCAATCCCTGCCACCATTGTCACAGGGCATTTTCCCCGTGTGTCTTTCTCTGTGTCCAAATTTCCCTTTCTTTGTAAGAACACAAGTCATTGGGTTAGGGCCCACCTAACCCAGTATGACCTGATCTTAACTTGATTATGTCTGCAAAACCCTATTTCCAAATAAGGTCTCATTCACAGGTGCTGGGGGTTAGGATATATCTTTTGAGGGGAAACAATTATACCCACTAGAAGGATTAAAGAGCTTCATTCCCACAGCACTTGGTACAGCTCTCTCTTGGGCAGGTATGATTTTAAGGCCGTATGAGCCTGTTCTCCCACTATTCCTCCCCATGTAAGGCTTTGCGATCTGGAATATTTGACTGGAACCCAGCTCCACCATGTGTGCAAGCTTGAATAGCCTATGTATCTCAGAATACCTTCACATGTCTTTATACCTCTTTACATAAAATTTAAGTACCTTGCAACAATATATTTCCATTTCTTCTCTCCCATCCTTTGGGCTCCTAAACATTTGTGACAAACATTTTACTTCTATATATGTTACAAACTCTGTAATACATTGTAATTATTATAAATTTTAAACTGTATCAAATTTGGAAAAATTTTGGTTCTTCACATAGTTTTACTTCCCCCCCTCATTTTTGGTGGGGCTCTAATTATATATTAGATGACCGATATTGTCCCACAGATCACTGAGGCTCTGCTTGTTTTTAAAAAGTCTTTTTTTCCTGTCTCCCTTTGTCACCGTTGCTATGTCTCAAGTTCAGTAATCTTTTCTTTCGCGGTGTCTATTGTTAATTCCATCTCTAGAAATTCCTTTTTAAATATATCTTTCATTTTCATTAATATTTTCATATTTTCAATAATATCTATCTTCTCACTGCGTTCATGCTTTCATGGCGTTTTGCTCCATTCATGTATACCTTACTGTTCAGCAAAGACTTATGCGATCCCAAACTCTTTCTGTTTTGCAGCCCCATTGTCTCTGGAATTCTGCTCTACAAATTGCAGCTACCCTGCACCCCCAGTCCCTGCACTCTGATCTCTCTCAACTCAGCAAGAGATTCTCCCTCTGCCATAGTCTAGAATGTGGTTTAAGGCAGAAAACCAGAGGAATTATAGATCTCATGTCCTTTGTTTCCCTTCTTTTAGGGATCACAGACTTGTGCTGCCTGCTGTCCAATATCTAATAACATTTGTTTAATAGACTTTTGTTTAGTTTTCGGGTTGTTTATGGTGAAATGGTAAGTCTGATTCCATTACTCTATCATGGGCCAGTAGTGAAAATTCTAGATAAATCAGGTAACTTCTATGAGCCTCAGCTTATTCTATAAAATAGCGCCAATAATGCCTATATTCCAGAGGTAACGTGAAGATTAAATGAGATAATGTACGCTTACGACAGTAGCTACCATTTGATAAGTGCTTAGTATTGGCGGGGGCTCATCCTAAGTATTTCATATCAACAATCTCATATGTATTTGAACATCACAACTCTGAATGAAAGATATTATTTATTTATTTATTTTAAAAAAATTTTTTTAAAGAGAGGGGAAGGGAGGGAGAAAGAAAGAGGGAGAAACATCGGTGTGCAAGAGAAACATCAGTCGGCTACCCCTCGCACACGCCTCCATCTAGGGACCTGCCCCCAAACCCAGGCATGTGCCTCGACCAGGAATCAAACCAGTGACCTTTTGGTTTGCAGGATGATGCTCAACCCACTTAGCCACACCAGTCAGGATGAAAGATATTATAAAGCCTATTATATAGGTGAGAAAGTTTAAGTAAATTGTCGAAGGTCAAATAGCTGATAAACGCAGATCCTTATGCCCAAAGCCCGTGTTAACCTATGGGTTATAAGAGCTTGAGGCAGTACCTGGCAAATAGTAGGAGTTTGAGAATTCAAATGCTAGACGCCCCTTTACCCCATTTTTCTCCCTCATTGCTGGCAGCTCAAACGATACAGCATTGTAATAGATGCCCAAGTTTATAAGGGGAAATCCAGTTTCTAGCACTGAGTCCTTTCTGAACCACCCTCAGGATCTTCTCTCTTAAATAGCTCTCAGACCCATTGACTTTCTTTGCCTCCACTGCCCCTCTTCTAGTGCAGGTGACTGCCCCTGCCTGGACTCCTGCGGGAGGTCCCTGTGCCCCGAGTGATTCTTTTAAAGAGCAAATGTAATCAGGTCTTTTTCCTGTTTAAACTCTTCAGAGAACCGTTAGCACAAAGTCTAAACATCTTGTTATAGTCCACGGGATCGGCGTGGTGTGGCCCCCATCTTGTTCTCTAGCCACTTCTCACACTGCAGTTCCCCTCAGTCTCCTGGCCATTTATGTCCTGTTGTCGTTTCCCCAAACATGCTGTCACACATTTAGGTTCTTACCTTCCTTTTTGGGGCCATATGATAACCAATTGCCATTTTAATAAAAACATCTACTGCTTTTTTGTTTGTTTGTTTCTGTTTTCAAAGATTTTATTTACTTATTTTTAAAGAGGGGAAGGGACGGAGAAAAAGAGGGAGAGAAACATTAATGTGTGGTTGCCGCTTGTGCACCCCCTACCGTGGACCTGGCCCGCAACCCAGGGAATCAAACTGGTGACCTTTTGGTTCACAGGCCGGCACTCAATCCACTGAGCCACACCAGCCAGGGCAAATATCTACTGTTTCTGACCTAAGACCATATGCTAACCCCTGGGACCTGCCAAGGGTGGGTCTGCACAGCCGTCCAGATGGGCTATTAGGTCTCGTCCTTATGCTGACCCCCTGCCACAGAATTCACAACATTTTCATTGCCTTATTAACTCAGTAGGAAAAAGCTGGTCCTTGAATGTTATCGTGCTGCAATGCTAGTTTCACAAAATCGCCCTAGGATTATCAACTCAAAATATTGCCTATAAAGATTGGCGGCCATGACTAACCATGGACAACTCTTTCCTTATACCGGAGAAGGCCTGGAAGTTTCTTCCAGTCTGTTCCCAGATAGGATCAAAAGTCCCACATCTTCTCATCCTTCAGGGCTCCTGTGGGAGCTGAGACAGGATCCATAAATGGCTTGGAGTTCCTTGCTGAAAGCCAGTGCAGAGGTAAATAACACATGCCAGAGTTCGTAATGGGAGTGTGTAATAGAGTCTGATGTCACCATTGTAAGCATGCATCGTTACTCATTGGAGTGGGACTATTGGAATGACCCATTAAAAGTCCACGAGAAAAATGTGAGACGGAAGGGAGGCCCAGGGCGGGGGAGCGAGGAGCAGGCGGGAAGGTCCTTGAGGGAGCACGGGTTCTTAACTGTGTCATCCTCAGAGCTTAGCCCAGTGTGGAATACACGCAGAGAGCAGCTGCTCAGGACGGGCTGATTACCGCCTTCAAAGGAGATTCTGCAGAGGTGACTCTGAGCTTGGAACAAATGGCAGAGCACGCAGCCTCTGCGATGACATCATGTGGGGCTCTGTGAAAGAAACAAGGCTTGGCAGAGGTGGTTGCTTACCGAACCTGGCTGGGTGTGTTCGGCCCTGTGTTTTCTGGTTAGAGTCAAGGCTGGCTTCAGTGATGGGTGAGGAGGCGGCTACCTAGGTGGTGACCTAGTCTCCTCCACTTAAATGCGTCTCCCTCCAAAGCTCGGAGTCCCCCTTCAGAGTTCAGTTCCTTTGGGCTATTTTCCCCTTGCTAAAATGTGAACATCTTGTTATGAATAGTGTGAGTTTTCATACTCCACAGTCGGGCTTCTAGTGGTTCTGCACACCCTTCCAGGTGAGAGATGCAGAGGTAAAATCTGAGGAAGGCTCATTGGACGAAACACACCTTTCTTTAAAAATAAAAAATTTAAAAAAGTATTGATTTTGGAGAGAGAGAGAGAAACATTGACATGTTGTTCCATTTATTTATGCATTCACTGGTTGATTCTTGCATGTGCCCTGACCAGGGATCAAACCTGCAACCTTGGCATATCGGGATGACTCTCTAACCAGCTGAACTGCCTGGCGAGGTCAAAACACACCTTTGGATTCTGTCTGAGCCTGTGAAAGGGCACTGGTGCTTAGAAGGAGCCCAGGAGACAGAGGAAGAGACAAGGAGGCATCTTACAGCCAAAGGCCAGCATGTAGCTTAGGCCAAGATTTGGCTAAATGTGGACTGGGATGGGGGTGAAGAAAGACATGTCCCACCAAGGAAATTCTCTGGCACTCATAAGGCAAATTTATACCGGGGCTAGTTACAGGCATGATTGGTCAAGAGTTTGAAAGCCATGACTGTCACTACCATGGAGACCTGGGTGTAGAGCTAGGAGGCAGAAACTCAAGTTAGAGCTTTTGGTGTTTCAGGGACTGAGGTTCAGACCCTAAGGGCTGGCTTGACCTGCCTTCAAGGTACAATAGATGTCAGGTATGCCGGGAAGGCTCTCTACCACCAGCAATGTTTTTCCCCACCTGCTCACTGATGCCTGATATTCGTTTTATTAGGGAGCAAAACCTTGCATTACGGAACTAAAGAGCAAGCCTAAAACGACCATGAGAGAAGGGGGGAGGGAGGGAATAACAGAGGGGGGCCAAGGGGCAGAGAGAGAGAGAGAGAGAATGAGAATATATACATGACACTGAAGGAGACAAAGAAAGTCCAGTGGTCTTGGGGAGGGGGCATGTTTCCAGGATGGTATAATTTTATTTTTAAAGATTTTATTTATTTATTTTTAGGGAAAGGGAGGGGGAAAGAGAGGGACAGAAACATCGATGGTTGCCTCTCACGTGCCCCCTACTGGGAACCTGGCCTAGCAACCCAGGCATGTGCCCTGACTGGGAATCGAACCAGTGACACTTAGGTTCAAAGGCAGGCACTCAATCCATTGAGCCACACCAGCCAGGGCCAGACTGGTATAATTTTGCTCAAGACCATCCCAATGAGGAAATCTACCCCCCCGCCCCACAAAAGCAACGTCATTTCGGAATAGCTTTACAATTTCCCGGAAACAAAAGAAAACAAGGTCTTTCTTCTAGGCAAGTAACTAAGACTATGAAGGGAGTGGGGAGTGATGAGAGGGCTCAAACTCTTTCCGTACTTAAATTCTTTTAGTTCTCAAACGCCCCTCTGAAACACAATACTACCCTCTGCTGGTGACAGGATGGTACAGCTCATCAAAGATAAGGATGACTTATGTCCTTTTATCACAGCTGGGAAAGATTGAGACTTTGACTCTCAGCGTAAGGTGGGAGACAAATCCCATATGCCACGATTGTCCACCTACCTCGCCCCCTCAGAAAACACCCCTTA
This sequence comes from Mormoops blainvillei, assembly GCA_004026545.1. Classification (NCBI taxonomy): domain Eukaryota; kingdom Metazoa; phylum Chordata; class Mammalia; order Chiroptera; family Mormoopidae; genus Mormoops; species Mormoops blainvillei. The sequence continues at coordinate 57,425 of PVJD01007888.1, forward strand.
ATGTCTTTGGTTTTGAGTTTAAACAGGTATATCTAGCTTCTCCAGCCTGTGCTAGCAACAAGGTCACCTTGGCATAAATGTTGAAAAACATTGGCTCTATGCCCCACCCACCTAACTATAGGACCTTGGCCCCCACCCAAAGCCTCCCTCAGAGAGTCTGCAGTGTTCTCAGGGGTGAGGGCGCCTGGTCCGGGGCCGTGGGCACTGGGGAGAGTCTGCCATGCTCTTGCTGGCTCCTGGTCCTGTAACATCTCTTGACCAGAAAGCCGTTTGAAGGAACTTAATTCGCCACACTGCTGACTGCGGTCCTGGCACTGCTAACCTTGACTCTTCCACAGTTGCCAGTCCTGCTGGTGCCAGTTTGCTTGTTTGTTCAGTTTATTTTGTTTTTTGCTGGTGCCAGTTTTTGTGCAGACACAGGAAGAAGGGGCCCAGCAGAGATTTGCTATTTATTTGCATAGACTTGTATGGCCAAATAACTCAAGTTAAATGCCCTCCGTTGCCTGTGTGTTTGGTTATTAAAACAAGCTACCATGCTTCGGAGATGTTTTTCATTTGCATGAAACTGAATCTCCACAAATTGATTCTGAAATCAAAGTGAAAACTTTACTAGCATTTTCTTGGTATTCCTTTATAATTTTAAACTCAAAATCTACTTTTGTTTTCTTCAGAGGCCTTTAAAACCTTTCCTAACAAATGATGAGTACATATTCATCAAGTCCCTTAGGATGAGAAATGGAGACTAAAAGAGAAGATATTCTCAACATGGTTCTCTAGTAATCAGTAGTGTTCAGTATTAGGGTTGAACTCCGCCTTGGGGAGGAAAAAGAAAGTGTTTGTGGGTTTATAAACCTTTCTCAGAGCACACTGGGAAACATGAAACATGGGTCTGATTTGAGAGGTTGGCAAATGGCAGCATATCCAGTTTTTCAAAGCAAATAAAATGTAAGTTATTACTTCTGACTCAAACAAACCAGAGGCCCGAGACCCCGAGGAGCTTTTCAGAGTCTGGAAGAAGCCGAGGCGTTGGCAGTGATCTGAGTCCGAGGGTGTTCAAATATTACTCCTCGACTTTCATCGATGTTTTCATTATTGCAGTGGGGAGCTTCACACCTCTCCTAAGGCTGCCTCGGCACCCATCTCAGCTCAGACAGGAGCAACTGGGAGCAAGAGGCTTTGCCGAAGGCCGAAGCTGGAAGATGTATGTGTTGGAAGTTGTGGCCATGGGTGTGCAATCACTGTGGTCACACAGGGCCCACGCTCAGAAGGGCTCCATGCTCAAGGTGCCCTGCCCTTGGGGATTAATGCTCTGCGGCCGCTGTCTTGATACTTGCACTTTTAGTCATGTTAAGAATCATTAGTTATTAAAAAAACCTAAGTTTAAGAATAATTTCACCATTCTTAATCATGTATCTTTGAAATCAGGTTTCCTAAGTGAGATCTGACGGGGCCACGAAGCAGGCACTGTGCGCTTGAGCCTCACTCACGCGTGGCCTGCCACTCACTGCCTCCCCGGGATGGGTCCTGCTCCCTGGCTCTCGTGGCCCCACCTGGCTTTTCCTTCCTTGCCCTTGCCCCCCCACCCCACCCCGCTGCTGCCACCTTACGCCCCTAATAGGGGACTGAGTATGGACAGAGGGGGCATTGTGTTTGAGCACAAGTCCTTGACCTCAGGGAGAAGAACGGGGCAGCTGTTCTTCCCCAGGGGCCGGCTGTGCCACAGTGCCTTTGGCGGGGAGCAGCAGAGGTGAGTCTCTCACTCACCCCTGATCCAGGTACTGAGCATGTCCTGGCACAGAGGTTTAACCCTTTGGGGCTCCCCATCCCCCATGGGCTCTGCCTGGAGCACGGCATGTCAGTGTGTGCATATGCAGCCAGGGGTCAGTCCACCCCACTCTAGTGCCTGTGAGGGCCTGCACTCATCCTACAAATATCCCTAGACCCAAGGAAGCATAACGTTAAATAGCAGATAAGAAATATCATGAGCCCTGGCTTGTGTGTCTCAGTGGACTGGGTGCTGGCCTGTAAACCAAAAGGTTGCTGGTTCAATTCCCAGTCCGGGCACATGCCTGGGTTGTGGGCCAGGTCCCCGGTGCATGGTGCATGAGAGGCAACCACATATGGATGTTTCTCTCCCTTTTTCTCCTTCCTTTCCTCTCTGTCTAAAATAAATAAATAAAATCTTTTTTTAAAAAGAAACAAACATCATGAGAGGGTAAGAGAGACCATGGAAGAAGGAAAAAGTTTCATATTTTAGTGCCTTTAATGGTACTTCACCCTACTTTTTAAAAATTGTATTTTATTGATTATGCTACTACAGTTCCAATATTTTCCCCTTTGCCCCCTCCACCTAGCAACCCCAATACCTCAGGTAATCCCCACAACTTTGTTCATGTCCATGGGTCATGTGTAAAGTTCTTTGGTTACTGCTCCCTTTCCTATACTGTACTTTACATCCCCATGGCTATTCTGTAACTACCTATTTGTACTTCTTAATCCCCTCGCCTTTTCACCTGTTCCCCCACACCGCTCCCATCTGGTAACCATCAAAATGCTGTCTATCCATGATTCTGTCTCTGTACTTCTTGCTTGACTAGTTTGTTTTTTATATTCAATTGTTGATAGATATGTATTTATTGCCATTTTATTTTTCACAGTTTCAACCTTCTTTTTCTTAAATAAGTCCCTTTAACATTTCATATAATAATAGTTTGGTGATGATGAACTCCTTTAGTTTTTTCCTGTCTGGGAAGCACTTCATCTGCCCTTCGATTCTAAATGATAGCTTTGCTGGGTAGAGCAATCTTGGCTGTAGGTCCCTGCTTTTCATGACTTTGAATATTTCTTGCCAGTCCCTTGTAGCTTGAAAAGTTTCTTTTGAGAAATCAGCTGATAGTCTTACAGGAACTCCCCTGTAGGTGACTAACTTCTTTTCTCTTGCTGCTTTTAAGATTCTCTCTGTATCCTTAACCTTTGACATTTTCATAATGATGTGTCTTGGAGTGGGCCTCTTTGCATCCATCTTGTTTGGGATTCTCTGTGCTTCCTGGACTTGTATGTCTATTTCCTTCACCAAATTAATAAAGTTTTCTTTCATTATTTTTTCAAATAGATTTCCAATTTCTTACTCTTTCTCTTCTCCTTCTGGCACCCCTATGATGCAAATGTCGGAATGCTTGAAGTTGTCCCAGAGGCCGCTCACACTATCCTCATTTATTTGGCTTCTTTTTTTTTTCTTGTTATTCTGATTGTATTTTTTTTGCTTCCTTATGTTCCAAATCATTGATTTGATTCTCGGCTTCATCCACTCTATTGTTGTTTCCCTGTCAATTGTTCTTTATTTCAATTAGTGCATCCTTCATTTCTGACTGGATCTTTTTTATGTTGTTGAGGTCCTCAGTAACTTCCTCAGGCATCCTTGTTACCAGTGTTTTGAACTCTGCATATGCTAGGTTGCTCATTTCCAATTTGTTTAGTTCTTTTTCAGGAGTTTTGATCTGTTTTTTCATTTAGGTCTTGTTTCTTTGTCTGCTCATTTTGACAGCCTCCCTGTTTTTGTTTCTATGTATTAGGTAGAGCTTCTTTAACTCCGTGTCTCGGTAGTGTGGCCTAATATAGTAGGTCTCCTGTAGGGTCCAGTGGCACAGCCTCCCCTATCACTCAAGCTGGGTACTCAGGGTGTGTCCTCCATGTGGGCTGAGCACACCCTTCTCTTGTAGTTGAGCCTTGATTGCTTTTGGCAGGTCAATGAGAGGGATTTACCCAGGACAGTCAGCGGCAAGGACTGGCTGTGATCACTGATGACCAACCTCTGGCCTCCATGGAGGATCAGCTGTGCAGGGGCAGGATGGTGGTTCTCTGATGTGGTCTATAGCTGTCCATTGGGTGTGCAGGCTCTGGGGTTTCCTGAGTGGTGCAGGCCAAGGTCAGCCTCCATCTGTATTCTGTCCAGGGCCACCCTACATGAGCTACAAAGCAATCTGAGATGGCTGCTACTTGTGCTGGGCTTGGAGGTTCCTGGGTGAAGCTGTGAACCTAGGCTGGCAACTGCTACCGTCAGTCCTGGAGCCACTTAGCAAGAGGTATGGGGTCTGGGTGCTCTCTGAGGCTGGCTGTTGCTTGTTTGAGAGAGTTTAGGAAGTTGTGAAACATGAGCCAAGACCAGACATTTATATGGAAAATCCACTGTTAACAGCTTGGGTGGGCCCATAGTTGGGTGAGGTGGAGCCGCAGGGGATCTCCAGGGCAGAGCAAACAGTGTTAGCCAGGTTGATGGAGTCTCAGTTTTGCCCCCCTGCCCCACTGGCTCTGTGGCTCTGTAGGGAGAGGGTTCAGAAAAGAAATAACGGCCTCTGCCCACCTTTCTGTCTGAGAGAAAGCTGTCCCCCAGCTCTCACCTTGATGCCAGACACTTCAGTTCTTTTCTGTATGCCACTGGTCCCTTTGAAACTGCCACCCTGGTACTGGCGCTCAGAGGGAGTGAGTCTGAGTAAGTCTGTGTGTTGGTTCTTTAAGAGGAACTTCTTGGGTCTCTAGAAGCTTCTTCCACCAACTCAATCCCTGCTGGTTTTTGCAGCCAAAAGGTGTGCAGGCTTATCTTCTCAGCACTGGATCCCTGGGCTGGGGGAACTGTTGTGGGGCTGGGACTCCTCACTCACGAGATATCCCTCCAGAATTTTTATCCATCACATGTGGGTGCGGGACCAGCGCATTCCATGTCTCTGCATCTCCACCCCTCCTACCAGTCTTGATGAATGTGGTTTCTTTAATTTCATAGTTCTCAGGCTTCCATTCAACTCAGTTTCTGGCGGTTCTGAGTGATGGTTGTTCTGAGTGATGGCTTAGTTGTAATTTTGACGTGGTTGTGCAAGAAGGCGAGCTGTGTTTACCTATGCTTCCATCTTGACTGGAGTTCTTCACTCTGCATTTTCATTTTGCACTGGCACTTTACTTACAAATTAGGGAGCTAGCCCTGGCTGCAGCAGAAACTTCTTTGTGTCTATATGGTATCTCAAGGTACTGGCTCTTATTAAAGATGACGTATCAGTTTTTCACAGGTGCAGGTGAACTTCTCTGGGCTTGCGGTCACACACATAGCCACTGATAACCTGAGAATGAGTGAGAATGAATATTTGATGAATGAATTGATAGATACATGAATAAATGCCTACAATAACAAACTCAAGAAAACCACAAGGTATAAATGTATAATGGGCTCAAAATATGATCTTCCTAGGTTTACTTGCTTTAGGACAGGAGGCATAGGGAGCCCTTGAGGGCTCTGGGAGGAGGGTGGCTTCCGAATCTCCCTGCAGAGGCTGCTCTGGGCAGTCCAGTCTCCTCTTCTGGCCAATCTTTCCTGTCTACCACCAGTCCAACTCATTGCTTTTACGCTGATGTCTAGTAGACGTTCACACTGTGCAGGACCTTTGTAATGAGGAACGGCAGAAGCCTTGATAGAGAATTTCTCCTGGTAGGAAAGGCCTGCACGTATGAACCTCTGTTAATTGTCTTCAAAAGCTGCAATGATTCCACGTTGCTCGGGGCACAGAGCAGGTGGCTGATATCAAATCAAATCAGAATGTCCCACTGCTTGCACTGAGCCCACACTCCCTTCCTCCCTGCCTGTCAGCGCCTCTGCAGCTGGTCTCTACCTTCTCTTTGAAGCCCTCTCTATCTGCTCCCGCACTTGGAGTTTTCTCTGAACTCACACAGCTTGGGCTGGGACTCTATCTTTCCTAGGTGTGCTATTATTTTAGCAACTGCTATGAGGGCTTTAGATGCTCATTGCCTCTTCGAGGCCAAGGACTAAGTTGTTTTCTTCTCTCGAATTTCTCTGAAGGCCACGCACAGGCCTGGGCGCCAACTACTTTGACTCTGCTCCAGCCACCCAGTCCTCCAGGCTCTTTCTCTCTCTCACCTGGACCTGTCCTCGCCCCAGGGCCTTTGCATTTGCTCTCGCCCTGCCCAGAGAGCCCTCCCCTCAGCTGTCTCTGGGGCTTGATCCCTCCTCTTTTTCAGGCCTTTGCTCAAATGTCACCTCATCAACAAATCACTTCCTGACCACCCTATCCCATTCCCATTCTATCCCATAGAATGCTGAGCATTCTAAACCTTCTCCTCCTCCCTTCATCCCTATCCCATTCTCCAACTTTACTTTTCTCTAAAGCGCTACCACCAGCAGGCATCTTGAATCATATACTCGTTTATTTGTTTATTGTCTGCTTGTCCCTCTAGAAAAAACATACCGTCGGGATGGTGATTTCATCTGCTTGTTTACTGACACATTTGGAATGTTCCCCTGGACGTCCCCTGTGTCCTTTGGACACAGTAGAGGCTCAGACAATAGGTGCTGAATCCAACGAAGAATACATTTAACAGGTTCTTATGCATTTCCGTTGAAGTCCCACTGCTTGGTTTGTGGCTCTTGAAAGCTGCTTCCCTGTCAGGGTCAGAGAGAATAAAGGAGCATCTTGGGGGACAAGGGGACAAGGAATCATTTCTATCTAATAATTAATTCAACTGGCTACTATCTCAACTCCTGGAGAGTAATAAAGACTTGTAGTCAGCATGAACACCGCATTCTCCTGCTCCAGGCCCTGTTAGCTCAGCTATTAGCGCCTGTGCTGGGGAGGTCAGAGTCACATGTCCCCTCCCCTGTGTGGGTCACAGCACTTGGCTCAGTGTTAGAGTCCAGCCAGGATGCAGGGAAAACAGAGCGGGAAAATGTGGGCAAGCCGAGAGAGGCGGGAGTTGTACACATGCAGACTTGGGCCCATTTGTTCCCTCCTTCAGAATTGCGTAACGACTTCCTCATAGAATTGGGAAGGAATCAGGGACCATGGAGGACTGCTCTGTGCTGCTGAACAAGCTGAGAGCCATTCTGTCCCACAAGCAAGCTACCTCGCAGAGTGCGGCATTCTGGAGGAGCCACGAGGGAAGGGGCTATGTGCTTCAGGGAGGTCGGGGCCCAATCTTTGGGGGGCCCTTCAGGTGGGCTCAGTGTTATGGGTAGCATTTGATGATGAGGAGGCTGTAGGAAGATTCCAGGTGGAAAGAGCTGCCCAATCAGGGTTTTTCTCAGGACGGTTGCTTATAATGTTGGGCTAGATTTATTTCATCTTTTTCTTGGGGACATTGAGGGCCTCACTGAGCCATCTGGTCACCAGACTGGGGGTGCAGCAGCCCAGGGAGGAGGTTAAAAGCTAGAAAACCACGGATGAATGGAACCAGACTTGGATAAAAGCAACTCTGACAGGCAAAACCTTCTGCATGTTTTTTAGGGCTCTTAGGGACAAAAATGTGGAGCCTAACACACAAAACTAAGACACTCATTATTCATATCTTCAAAGTATAAAAGAAATACGGAAATTCCTTTGCTTACAAACGTGCAACTTCCAATTATGCTAGATACCATAATCTCTAAGCAAGAACGAAAGTATGTTACCTCTGCCCGATTCTCTAGATGGTGTCGGTTGCTGACTCCCAGGGGCATGGAGCTGGGAACTAGCCAGAATTTTCAGCTTGTTCCAGAAGTCCAGGGCTATGCATCATGTCTTCTCATGCTAAAATTTGGGTGGGCTGACCCCAACCTGGTGGGCAGTTGCGAGCTCTCTCACATGGGAAAGCAAGCCATAAAGGCACGTGCACATCCCCGGCAGACAAATGCCATCATGTCATCTTAGCAAACGTATCTACGTGAGTGGAAGGGCTTGTGAGTCTGAGTCCTGGAAAAGGAACCCTGAGCTAGAAGTGTTTTGTCAAGACAAACAGCCCTGGCTGGTGTGACTCAGTGGACTGAGTGCTTGCAAACCAAAAGGTTGCCAGTTTGATTCCCAGTCAGGGCACATGCCTGGGTTGCAGGCCAGGTCCCCAGCCGGGGGTACGTGAGAGGCAACCACACATTGATGTTTCTCTCCTTCTCTTTCTTCCTCCCTTCCCCTCTCTCTAAAAAGAAGTCTTTAAAACAAACTAAGACACCTGGCCTCTGCCAAACAGGTGCTTCTTCCAGGTTCTCAGCTGCCAAGTTCACTTCCAGGCTTAGCTTTGGCAAATGATTGCTCAGAACCTGGAAGCAATTCCTCATTTGCGAGTCAGTGGGCAGATTTTTATTTTTTGACAAAATAATATTTTTATTTGTACAATTTATTTGACATCATAAACTCTGATATAAACTGTAACAATACATAATAAAATTTATAATTTGGTAGGCAGATGTTTACTTATTTACTTATTTTACTATTTACTAAATTCCAGGCTTTATTTGGATTTCACTAATTTTTCCACTAACGTCCTTTTTGTATTCCAGGATCCAATCCAGGACATTGCCTTACATTTGGGATGAAATACCTTTTAATGGTGGAAAGTTTCTAAACTACAGATGAACAGACCTTTATTAAAAAGAACATCAGACACACTTGAAGCTCTTTCTACACTCTCCCCATTTTCATGCCCTTTCCCACCTCCGTGGCGATAACCACCATCATAAACTCATTGTTTCTCGCTCCCAGGCACGTTTATGTGGGTTCCGTGGGAAGGTTTTTAGACGAAAAGCACAGCTAAAACCCTTCTTCCTGTTTATCGGGAGCGGTCCTGTATATTTTCCGTTTCGAGAACTTTCCAGGAAAAACTACTGGCTTCTTGTCCCCTAAAGGCAGATCTGGAAAGACCTTGACATTTGGAGGAAGAGAAGCATATGGCTTAAGACTTGGCATAGGCAGCTGTGACCTGGGGCGCTGGGGCTGGGAGGAGAGATGCCATGCCAATCACGGTTCTCATTCGCCGAGCGTCCGCCTGTGCCCCGTGCTGCTCTATCTGCCTTACATTTAATCGCCGCCACTGATATTAATACACACATATTACTAATGCGGAAACCCAAGCACACGAGAGCATAAGCTCACACACAGCTAGAAAGTGGCATAGCTGGTATGTAAGCCCTACAGCTGTATTCCAGAATCTGTGCTTTTCATGCCAATGAAAAGCCCATCACCGAGGACACTGGCTGTGGCCAGGAGTCCAGCAGGCAGGGCAGCCGGGAAACAGTAAGAGTACGGGGGGAGGGGGGCGGGGGGGCGGGGAGGGGGATTGGAGAGGGTCTTCGGATTCACTTACTCGGGAGGATTTGGGTTTCCCCAAGCAGTAAGGTCCCCCCAGAACTGGGTACTTACCTTTTCACTTTGTCAAGTAAAAACATGGAAAAAAATAATCTCAACATTATTTTATAAAATAGGAAGATAAGTAAATAAAAAAGTAAATGTAATGTCACCTTTCTCAGAAGCACACAATCTCAGAAGAAAGGACAGCCCTTTAAGTTGAATAAATCTGCCTTCGTAAAAGTCTCCTTTCATTGTTCTTACTTTCCTCCTTTCACTGTGGGCTGATGAAAACGTCCCCATGAGTGGCACCTGTCTCAGGACCCTTATCTGGGACTACTGCAGGGCCTCTTTTGGTCCTCATAAACCCTCCGCAAGATAGGCAGAGAAAATCTTGTTAACCCACAGTTTATTAATAAAAAAACCAAACCCAGAGGAGTCCAGAAATTTGTTTAAGGACACACAGTTTTGGAAATGGCAGGGCCGTGTTACAAACCCAGGTTTTTGGACCCCTGGTCCAGTGGTCTGACTGGGCATTGGACTAAACCTGTGTGAGGACCTGAGTGTCCAGAAAGAGAGGGAGCATTTATGTGTTTCCATTGATAGGGCCTAGACTGGAACAGCTCAGCCAGCTGAGCGCCAGTCTCTGGCTTCAGGACGAGAGGAAAACCCCCTTAGGGGTAAGGAAGGGTCATATTTTCTCTGCCATCCTCAGGCCCAGGCTGGCACAGGGCAGGACACAGGGCTGGCAAGAAATCCTTGCAGTTTAGAAATGGGAGTATAGCTTTGAATGGCAGTTTTTATTTAACAGGTTTTTTCTGTGGATGGAGAGGAGGAAGGGGAATAAATCTCAGACACAATTTGATAGGATGCTATTGGGAAGAGGGAAAGGACAGTCAGAGTCCAGAAAAGACTTCATGGAGGCACCCTGGGCAGTGAGGGGAGGAGGGAGGCAACAAGACGGGGCTTGTGTGTCTGGGGAGGGCTGTGGGGAGGAGGCAAGGAGGCAGGAGCCCTGACTGTAGTTTCCCACTGTTCTTAGGACCAAGGCCACACCCCTGATTATGGCTTTCAGTATCTAATGGCCTGGCTGCTGCCCACTGCTCTCATGTTACTTCCGCCAGGTTCAGTTTCTGTGTGCCAAAAATTCCCCATGGGATCCCACCCCAGGAACTTTGAACATGCTACTTCTGCTTCTGGAAATGCTTTTTAAAATTTTTTTAAAACCAGTACTTATTAATGCCTGTTCATTCTTTGGTGACTTCCCTGCTCCTGTCTACCTGCTGGAGGGGAAGACAGCCCAGAGCCACACTGGCCCGCCTCCAAAAGCAGTGACCGTTTAAACGGATGCTATGTGCACAGAGCCCAGGCGCAGCGCTTGAACCAGCACAGCGACCATGAGGCTCACGGGAGCGCCCAAGAGCACCATTATCGTATCCTGGGTGGCTTCAGTACCCTCGGCCTTTCCTTCATGTCTTTGTTGCAGCCTGAAATTATGTTTCCGGTGAATTGGTTAATGTCCTTTCCCCACTAAATAGCCACCTGTCCGAGGGCAGGGCTTTGTTTTTGCTGGCCATGGTAGCTACCCCCTATCCTGGGGCCGGGGGCCGGGGGCCGGGGTGGTGCCCAGTACATGTTTATTCAATGGCTTCCTTCCTCGTTTCGCTGAGGGATGTCTGGCTATGCAGCTGGCATTTTCTTTTCAACTCTCAATATTCTTGGGGGTGGAGTGGGAGAAGCCAGAGGTCATGGCCCTGTCTAGGAGACTGTCCCCAGGCTACTCAAGACTGTGCTTTCTTTCTGGCTGAAGGTTCAGAGCCCACTGAGGTTGAGGTCCTCCAGTATGGGGGACGATGGAGCCTGTCACCGGCTAACCAGGGTGGGGCTCACGCCCTCCCCTGAGAGGTGAGTTCTGAAAATGTTGTCAGCACTGATGGTATAGGAGGGAGGTGACGTCCACCCTGTTCCGGCAGACTTGTCATTCCCCATTTAGCCACTAAAGGGCACTGTTGTTCCATAGGGGAGAGCCTGGCTGGAGGCGGCATCACAGCAAAGCAACCAGGTGCAAGGGGTGACACTAGCTGGCATTTCCCGAGCGCCAACGATGTGCTGGGAACTTTGACTACTCTGATTCCATAACCACACAGGAGAGGGATGATGAAGTCTATTTCATAGATGAGGTAAAGAGGACCTGAGATTAAATGATGTTCTGAAGGTGTCACAGCCACCTGCCTGGACTGTTGGCCACAGCACAACCCATTCTCAGCGGGTCCCTCTTAGCCAATTTTGATTATCCGAGCTAATATAGGGCCCACTGACTTTTGGCTAAATTTTATTTATTTATTTATTTTTAAAGATTTTATTTTATTTATTTATTTTTAGAGACAGGGGAAGAGAAGGAGAGAGAGGGAGAGAAACACCCATGTGAGAGAGAAACATGGATTGGTTGCCTCTCGCATGCCCACAGTGGGGGGCCCAGGCATGTGCCCTGATTGGGACTCCAACCAGTGACCTTTCTGTTCACAGGTTGGTGCTCAACCCACTGAGCCACACCGGCCAGGATATGGTTAAAATTTTAAATTGGGTCGTTAAAATAATTTATTTGAATCCAGAGACCATTACTGTGGGGTGGGGTGGGCAGGAGAATGGCAATACATTTGCCCTTTCCGAGCCTTCTCTTCTGGTTCAATCTGCAATCCTTCTCCATCCCACCGGGCCCCGAAACAGCTGCCGGAGAGCTTCCCTGCAGATTTGATCACATGACTTCAGTGCTGTCCTTCGGGGGCTGCCTGTAGCTTCCAGGAGAAAGTTCTCTCCTTAGCCAGCACCCAGGGTCCTTCAGCAGCTGAACCCCGCCTTGCTGCCTTCCTCCCCTGCTCCCGCCCTCTCAAGAGCCTGTGCTCTCGGCTCCCATCCCCTCAGCCACAGCACTTTAGTGCCCCTCGGCGGTGCGGCCTCGCGGCAGCAGAGCAGGAATGATGATACTTCCCACCAGGTGGTTCTGAGGATAAAATTACACCTCTAAAGCTGCTGGCACAGTGATTACCCTCAATAGGAACTCGTTAATGTTCCTTACTTTTCCTTTCTCAACCCTTGGAAGTGTGCAAGGACAACACAGCCTGCAAAGGCAAGCTTTTGTGGTACAATGTTCCATACCGTGCAATCCCTGTGTAAAACATTTCTAGACACAGGCAAATGTCATCAGGGGTGATATTTTGTTCAGGCTGACACCGAGGAGGGTGTCCTATGCTGTGTTTCTCCTGGGCCTATGGTGAGACTCAAGGTGACTCAAACACCATCTGGATGCTAAACTCCTTGGGGACAGGGGGAGGGTTGTGAACCTCTGGGTATCCTCATAGGCCCAGACAGCACTGGGTCTTCAGTGGTGTCCCCAAGAAGGTTAGCTGGTCAATTAATTATTGACTTGGGTGATGAGAAGCTGCAGGGATACTCAGGTCATTTCAGGGTATCATCATCTGATACAGAAACAGCATTATTTTAAGAGCCTGTTGAAACCCAGAAGAAATATAGTACTTTCTTCTTCCTGCTGCAGAAGCTGGCAGTTTAAAACCACAGGGCACTAGACCAAGAAAGCCATGAGGCTGACCAGTGAGTGGCTCGATTTGAGCGCCCTGGGCTGGTTGGACTGACCAAGCTCAAATGCAGAAATCGGCAGGACTCACACCCTGGGTTTTGAGCATTCGAGCCTTGGCATACCCTTTCCTCCTATTTCTCAGTTTATCTTCTTCTCCTGAAGTTTAAAGGACAAAGCCCAAGGTGTATCTCTCAGGTTACAGGCCAGGATCATAGAGCTCAGCCTCTTCTAGGGAGGGTCCCGCCATTCAGATGAGAAGTGAGCATTCTGCTCTCAGGCAGACACTCCTGACTCCAGCCCAATCTCAGTGTCACCCTCAGGGTTCCAGTCCCCCCCCTCCCCCATCCAACGTGGAGTCCACTGACCTACTCTGGATTTGCATTTCAGGTAAATTCTCTGATCAATGTGCATTTGCCTGTTCCTGTTTCACGACCGAGGCCCCTGTAGTATTGATTGGTCTGTCTGCGCATGTTCGCATAATCTCAAGTGATCAGATGCCCTTTGAACATTGTAGACACGTTTGACACAGATTAGTCTTGCCTTTAGTCATCTCGGTCCCTGTCTGTTACATGGCATTTGAACTATCTGGTGGTCCTGTATACCATACCACTTTTTTGGAACCACAGGAAAAACTGATTGCTATTATTCCCATGAGGGATGGGGACTTTAAATGGCTTGTCCAAGGTCATTCTATGACATACTGATGGGGCAGGACCTTTGGCTCTTGTGTCAGCAGTCCTGCCGGTGAGAGCTCTGTCCATGCTCTATAGTAGCCCCCATGGGGCCACATGCAAATACATTGCTACTGCAGCTGGTAGAGATGGAGCAAATGCAGAAGCCCCAGAAGCCCGCACCTGTGGGCAGGCAGGTGTGTCCAGGAATGGCCAGCCAGGCAGGGAACCCTGGAGTGTAGGCTGCTGAAAGATTGAGATTTCTGGGCCCTGGAAAGAGCTCCTCAGCCCCCAAATACCCTCTTTATTGCCTGAAATTCTCAATGAAAGAGTAAAACCTTGCAGTCCAAATTGAGAGGGCTGTGTGCAAATCCCAGCCCTGCCCCTTACTGGCCTTGTAAACTTGGGCAGCACACCTAGCCTCTTTGGGACTTTGTTTAAACGACTGTTAGAGATGTAAATAATTGCCTATTTTAGTCCTGGCTCGTATGGCTCAGTGGATTGAGCGCCGGCACACGGACTGAAAGGTCGCGGGTTCTATTCCCTGTCAGGGCGGTGCCTGGGTTCTGGGTCAGGTCCCCACTTTGGGTGCACGAGAGAAGCAACCAACTGATGTTTCTCTCTCACAGTGATGTCTTTCTCCCTCTTTCTCTCCCTTTCCCTCTCTCTGAAAATAGATAGGAAAAATCCTTTAAAAATAATAATTACCTATTTTATAGAATTGTGAGGATTACATTAAAAATGCACACAGTTGGCTTAGCACCCTTCCTCACTAATACTGCTCAACAAGTGGCTGTCATTGTAAACGTACAGATGGCGTGGCTGTGGTGATTTTTATATTTTCTTTTTGCTTTTCTGGGTGTTTAGCAAATTAACATACACTGCTTTTTGTAGTAAAAAAAGATGATTTTTAGAATAAAAACTGTTAATACCCAGACACATGGGAAAAGGAAGATATGATTCAAATTTATGCTAGGACCTAGATAAATGAATGCAGAACCTTTCCAGAGAGAAAAATGGTAGAATCTGCATTTATCAAAGGTTAGCATGTATAGCTGTAGTAATTCTGTTTAATTTTAATTTTTTATGTGTTACAGCCTCTCTTTGCAAAGCCGTGAATGTGGGCAAGTAAGTCTGCATTGCTAGGTGTACAAACCAGCTCTCAGGTCCGGTGGATCGCCGGGAGTGGGCATGCTGGGGGCTCTGGGCATGAATCTCCCAGCCCTGCACAGGAGTCATTTGAAGCTGCCTGAGTTCTGCAGCAGCTGTTGGAGCCTCCTCTCCTTCCTCTATTCTTTGCCTTTTGCAGTCCTTTCATTTTGCCTCTGGTGAAGGGACAGGCCCAGCATTTTCTTTGTCAGTTAAATTGCATTTAAGGTGAGTTCCTTTCAGGTCACGTATATTTGTTCATGCTGTTCATTGCATAGGAAAATGAGGGACTGCTGAAATCCAGAATTCACCTGGATTTGTGCAAAGGCATGGCATAGAAAGGTGGCACCTGTGACCACTTCATAAATGTATGAATTTCCCTGAAACTCAGAACCGACCATCTGATTATAGGTATTGAATGGAGCAAGCTAGTTGTTCATCGTTTTGCCATTTTCTAGAAAGGCCAAGTGATGGGCCAAGGTCGTATGGGTTCCAAGAGAGAGCTGAAGCCCAGGGCTTCCAATTCCCAGACCTGTGCTATCTCTCCTGAACCCTTTATGAATGTGCTTCCCCTTTCTCCCATCTACAGATACGGAGAGAAGAGCTGGAAGGACAGGGCCACCATGTGAGCCAGAAGCTATAGCTCTTGCTGCTGAAGTAGGTGGGGTGTACGTGCACAAACCTAAAGGGTTAAATTACCATCCGAAAGGTTCTGTGTCACTGGCCTCTAGGCTCAGGAGGCTGGAAAGGGGCTTCAGAGAGAGAGCTGGCTTTAGGTATCTGGTGGGAACTTGTGCCCCCAGGCCTGAGATCTCAACCCTGACTGGACACGGAGATTACTGCGCACACACTCTCGTACACCCTCACGTGCACCTTCACGCATGCCCTCTCCACCCAGGAGCTTTAAAAATGCATTGCCCAGGTTCCTGCTCCAGAAATTCAGAAATTATAGGTCTTTGTGGGCTGGCTGGGTGTATTTGAAAAGCTCCCAGATGACGCAGCCAGGGGTGAGAAGCACACATTAGCCAGCAAGATTCTGAAGGAGAGAAGCCCTGGCCTTTTCATCGCTCTTTCTTCACACAGCAGCACTCCGCACGTGGGAAGGCGACATGCAAGTGTGCCGAACTGAGTGATGTGAGATCAACAGCACAAAGTGATGGGCAGCCCTGTAATGGGTGATTGCAGCCACTAAGAACTGGGAAGAAGAATAGGTCGCAAAGTGGAAGCAGGTTGGTTCTTACTCTGTAAAATTAAAATCAATATATATGCACGGGAAAAGAACCAGAAGTTTAAACGTCAAAAGGGTTAATGTTGGTTATCTCTTGAGTGGCTAAGTTATGGGAGTTCGATGCCTGTGTGTCTCCATGTAATTCACCAATCACTCAGCCTCTCTGTGCCTCAGTCTCCTCGCCCCTGAAACAGGGGGAATAACGGGGCAAACCCGTATCATAGCTTGTGTCCAAGGAAAACTCTGAGATAGAAGCTTTAAGAAAGAGAAAATTTACCTGCAAAGAATGCAAGAGGGTCAGGCTTCAGGAATGGCTCTTCAGATATGAAAACATAACAAAGAGCGTTTAAGTAGAGAAACAACAAACAGGCAAAATTTCCAAGGCTACCTGAATAGATTGAATGGTGACTCCTCCTCCCCACGAAGGTATGTCCGTGTTCTCACTCCTAGGCCCTATGAATGTGACTGTGCTTGGAAAAAGGATCTTTGAAGATGTAATTAATTTAAGGATCTTGAGACTAGATCATTCTGTATTATTCTGGTGGGCCTTAAATCCAATGACAAATGTCCTCATAAGAGGCAGAAAAGAAGACAAGGGAGGCAGAGGGGAAGGCCATGTGGACATAAAGGCAGAGATTGGAGCAATGCAGCTGCAAGACAGGAATGCCTGGGGCCACCGGAAGCTCGGAGAAGCAAGGATGGGTTCCCTCCTAACGTCTTGGGATGGAACATGGCCCTGTCGACAGCTTGATTTTGACTTCTGGCCTCCCGAACTGTAAGAGAATAAATTTCTGTTGTTTGAAACCACCAAGTCTGTGGTAATTTATTATGGCAACTAGGAAAATCTTATAGCTACCATGTTTACAATAGTCTGCTCATTGAGAAAAATAATAAGTTTCTCCCATGATGATCATATTCACAAAGGTCATGACATTTTTAGACATCAGCATAACAAAAATCAGGGATAGAAATGTTTTATTAAGAAACCCAGGTTCAGAGGAAATAATCAAGGTTTTATTATTCTGGGTACCACAACCGATCAGGGTTGAGCCTGGCTTATTTCAGGGTACAAAATATTTTCTTTTCTGTTTCTGTTTTGTTTTGGCTGACTGTAGTGTAAGAAATGTTTCCCGGTTTTGGAAACACAGCAGAGTTTTGCTTCTACAGGTTGTTGTGAAATTCAATAAATTGATGAGTATAAAAGCACTTGGAACAGGACCTGGCACCCTTTTGCATTCTATGTGCTAGCTATAGCTATTTTTTGTTTACCTGTTTATTCTGAACTTTCTGTAGTGAGTGCACGTAACTATTTCCCCCTAATTCAAATATTTACTTATATCAAACGTCACAGAGGCCAGTTATGATAGAATAATGGCAAGCACTGGGACCAGTGTCTCTGGGTCCCCACACAAGAGGCCCAAGCTAAAGGCCCCTGCTGAATCTCAGCTCTGTTAGGGTCCTGTGACTCCATCTGATTCATCCCTGAGAGATGGATCCCAGCGTTTGTTATTTACCCTCTTTTTAATATGAAAATTTTGTTTTTAGGGAAGGGGTCAAGGGTATGGCTGGGAGCTGGACAATTGATTGGAGCAAAAATGACCAAGGTCTCATTGGGTCCTGGCGGAAAGGGAGGGAAAGACAGGGAGGAGGAGCGGCTGTGTCAAGGGACGCTGACACTGTTAGGGTCAGGCGTCAAGATGTGAGCTATGAGCAGGGTGGATGGGGGCCTGTGGAGCCTTGTGGGCCCAAAGGCTAATCCCACGGTAGCAAGGCAGGGCTGAGTCACGTCCAGTCACCCAAGAGGCAGTTCAATCACGGGATTTCTATGGGACCCGTGTGTGCACGAGCCAGTTGGCTAGAACATATTTGCTAGAAGCCTAGAGCCTGGTATAAAGTTGGAGGGGGCGTTTCTCGGTGTCAAACGCTGGGAGCTTTCCTGGAAGTTCATTTATCTGTTTGTTTATGTAGCAAGCATTTCATTAATTGATTTCAAAAATACTGATTAAGCTCCTGCTGTGTCCTAGCTCAGGCACTGACCTGTAGCAGGGAACAAAACAGATAAAAATCCCTTTCCTTAAGGAGCTCTGTTCTGGTGGGAGAGACAGATGACAAACTAGATAAGTACACTAGTAAGGACGTGAGATAGCGATGAGTGTTGAGGAGAAAAAGTGGGGGAAGGAAGATAGAAAATGGAGTGGGAGCTACAGCATTAGCCCCGTGGAAGCCCTCACTGATAAGTGACATCTGAGTTAACACCCAAGGAAGTCCAGTGAGCGAGTGAGGGAGTGAGGGAGCCACGCAAGTGTCTGGGGAATCATTTGTTGAGCTCCGCCTCCTTGCAGGAGCAGCTGTGGTGGAGGGAGTAGGGGGCAGCCCTATAACAGTCCAAAGGAAAGCTGCCTGAGGAACGAGCACCTGGGTGGGGCTTTTATTTTGCAAAGGGAAATACTATACAAAGAGTGCCCGCGTGTGTTTCTAAATGAAAACTGAGGACCATAATAAACAGTATTCAGTAAATACAAGGCACATAATTGCAAAATCATCATCATACTGCCTCTTCTTTCTAAAGAATTATTTATATAAATTATAGATTGTAGCATAGAACAAGACCTTAGCAGCCATCTGGTCTTCGTGTTTTCCAAATTTGCCAGAAGATAAGAATCCTCTGGGGTTTAAAGATACAACTTTCAGACCCTGCCCTATTCCAGGCGATGCTCTAACAGGCAAGCTCGGGAGACTCGGACAGACTGACCCTCGCAGTTCACCAAATGAAAATAAGGAAGTTGAGGCCTAGAGAGGGGGATGGCTTGCTCGAGGTAGAACTGGTCAGCTAGGTAGAGCCAGAAATAATTTAGTTAGATTCCCCAGCTCCTCCAGGTTGATGAAAGATTGATTATGATATTTAAACTCGAGACCCAATAAGACACAAAATATAAAAATGAACACCAGGGCAGACACCTGCTTAGAGTACCAGATGTGCCTGGAGTGAATTAGTGATATGACTGACCCCCAGATGCAGTGCCGAGTGTTCTGGCGGCCAAGTCTGCAGGGGACATGGGTCGGGTTATTCCATTCATAGGGCGCAATAAAATGATACATAGTACTTTCGCTCGATAAGAACAGCTTTTACCTTTAACGAACAAATTTTATAATCCTCCAAAGGTTCAATATCCTGTTAGGACAATTACAGGAGAAAGGGGAAAATAAGAAGGGAGAAAATGACAAAAGGAGAGACCCACCCTCTCTCAGTCAGAATGAGTGCTTCCCTGTAACGGGGCTCATGAGGTCAGTCTGGAGTCTCAACCCTCTCAGTAGACCATGAATAACTATGTGTTTGAAGGGATCCCAGGATACACTTCTTTGAAAACATACTTTCTGATGCCAGCTAATGTTCTTCACTGGAATGGGATGTGAGGCCTGGAAAGAATGGTGTGACCTGTGACAAGTCATAGGAACCCTCTGGGCCTTTATGGCTGCACCTGGACAGATGAATTTGTTATTCCTCCAAGGGAGTGGGCTGGGTGCCCTCCCTGGGCTCCTGTGCAGCCGTGGCATCTGTGACGCAGGGGCCTGCTAGCCTCGGCAGGAGAAATTTGTTGGAATTTGTGTGTGCGTGTGAGAGTGGGTGCTGTGCCTATGATGAGCACTGTGCCACACATATGGGAACTCAGACACCACACTGCTCCAAGTTGTGTGGCTGGGTGACCACATCTGTGACGGTAGCCACTCAGGGAAGCTGGCCTCTTGGGGAAAGAAGTTTCTCTTTCCAAGTCTGCTGTGGGGCCTGTGAGGAGACACACGATTGTCTTTGTCATTTGTCCTTCCTGTGTGGGGACAAAAGCCTTTTCAGTTGTTGCGGAATGTACACCAAGTTCTGTGCCCCAAGGGCTGTGTAGCCCTGGCCTGGAGTCCGGCACACAGGGGTCAGTGAGGGAAGCTGGCCACTTCCACGTGAAGCTTCCCTCTGCCCAGCAGCCTGCCACACGGCTGTATGGACTGCATGGAAGGCAAGTGCGAAGAGGGGCCCCCACTGCCTCCTCCCTGCTCCACCGTGCACACTGGCAGTGAGTGACCCGCAACAGCCTGTCTTAATCGTGGCGGAGACGCCGTGGGCCTGCTGCTGGCGGGCATGGGACCAGCTGGGGCTTCGCTGCCTCTTTCAACCCTCCCAACTCGGGGCTGCAGTGGTGTTGCCCCATTTTGGAGCTGAGATGACTCATCTTCAGAAGGGGGGGCGGGGAACAGGGCTGGGACAGAGGAGCGGGGCAGTGAAAGGTAGGGGAGGGAGGGAAGAAGCTCTTACAGCTCAAGAGCAATACAGGGCCTCAGCTGGGGATGTTTACGCTTTTATGTCAAGTTTAAACAAACAAACAAAAAATTACAATTAACTCTTTGGCGGGGGATTAAAAACAAACCTAACACCACCAAAACCTAATAGTGGCACAAGAGGCCTTTTCTCATTGCTGTCGACATCCCTGGGTGTGTCCACGGCCGCAGAGCCAGAGACTCACCACAGAGAAGCCTGTTGCCAAAGTGCTGTGGGGCTGTGCTATTTCAGGAGGGAACTTTGCCCAGGTTGCTATTGTCTGCATTTTTCTAACTAGGATGGGGCACTTCTTGGGGTGCTGCGGTCAGCCAGTGTTGAACTTTGCTCTACTTTCAAAACGTAAATGAGCAAATGCCAGTGGGAGTGCCTAGGACAGTCTGAGCAGTTAGCTCCCAAGGGCAGCTAGCCCCCCAGTGTCAAGTCTCCAGGAGGGAGGGGGACTCACGAAGCGGGCTGGGGACAGATTTGCGTGTTTCAGAGTATTAGGCCTGTCAGAGGCCGGGCCTCTGAGGCGGACTGCAAAATCTTACAATCTCCCAAGCAAGGAGGAAGAAAGGAGAGAGGCGAGCAGAGGAAGAAGGGTGTGGGGATCAAGCTAGCTTTTATATGCGATCTTGTTTGAACAAGACTCTTATCAAAGAGTAATCCTAAACTTTGGTTTGTCTTATTACCTCAGCTCCTTGGGGAATGGGTATGTGACTTTTGGGCTCCAGGAGGTGGGATTAAGTGCTTCTTAGCGATAACAGCCCCAAATGAGCATCTAAGGTTGATAGCGTTGGCGGGGGCGGGGTGGGGGGGTGAAATTCTTTAGTTCTGTAACACTTAGGACTGGATTAATAATAAAACTGACACAAGGCTAGATTAACAGGAGAAAAACCAAGTGAATATGTGCACACGGGAGAATCGCCCTATGATACTCAGTTCAGAAAATAAGGCTCAAAGAAATGATCAGGCCAGGCACCTTTTTATACTTTTTAGACAAAGAAACAATAAAGTTGTGAAAGACTGGACAAAGAAAGCGAGTGCTCATCAGAAAGGAATTTAAGCAAGACTTGGGTATTTGTAAGCAATGAATCTAAGGAACGTCGGGGCCCACGTAGTAAATTAGTAAAGGCGGTACAAGGCCGTGTACCCAAGTTTCAACGCTGGATTCTTTTCGCTCTTGTGGTAAGATTGTCTCAGTCCTCAAGAGCAAGGAGGGTGCCTATCACAGAGGAGGTTTGTCTTCTGCTTTCAGGGGCACAGAGAGGTCAGGGTTTCCTTCTTGCACATGGGCAGCTTCTTAAGCAACTTTAATTCTAGATAATCAATATGCCCTTGTGGGATATCTTGGGGCCGCCTGACCTGGGCC
>PVJD01007889.1:0-24150 GCA_004026545.1 Mormoops blainvillei
AGATGTGGGACCGCCAGCTGCCGCTTCACCTGACTGGTCCTCCAGCTGCTACCGTGCCGTGTCCTCTCTGCCTTGGCTGCCCATCTCTGCCCCTCCTACCCGTCTGGACGAATGTTTCTTCTTTAACTCCTTGGTTGTTGGATATCCATCTGGTTCAATTTTCTGGGTAGTTCTGGTTGTTTTTTGTTTTTAAATTTGTCGTCCTTTTGGTTTTGCGAGGAGGCAAAGTGTATCTACCTGTACCTCCATCTTGGTCGAAAGTCTCTGAGAATTATTTCCAAAGCCTCACCTCTTCTCTGCTCTTGCTGCAATTAATATGGAATATAATGATGCCATACCCTGATGTCAATCTCTTTTCTCATTGCTATGGTTGGTGAGTAATAAGAGTTGTTTCTGTTTGGGGTGAGGTGAAATATTTTGAGCTGGGCTTGGTTTCTTGGTTTGGTCTGCCATACTTTTTAATTAATTTGAAATTAAATTATTAAATATATATATTTAAGGTCCATAGTCTGACATATATGTTGGGCTCTAGAAGCAAAATAAGTTATTGCCCTCAAAAAGCCAAGTGTCAGTAACAAGGATAAGATACAACCACAAAATATGAAATAAAATAAGTCAGTCTGACCAACAATAAGGAAGTCTTGCTGCAGTGTATGATAAAATAAATTTCACAGACAATAATTGCTAGAGACACTTAGAAGAGATAAGAGATCTAGTCATCTAATAGGGTCATTAGAGATAATAGAGAGGAAGCAGAACAACGCTATCTTAAAACATCAGTAAGGTTTGGTTGGAAATGAGTGTGGAAGGAAGCACTTAAGTTTCCTGGAGGCAGAGAACTGTTTATTTATCTTGTAGGAATCTAGTATTATCAGATATTTTCATTGAACTGAATTCTTAAAGCAGTAACTCTTAAAATACAGCCCAGGGGTTCCGTGAAGTCAGAACTTTTTTCGTAATAATATTAAGATGTGATTCACCCTCTTCACTTTCATTCTCCAACTGTGTTATGGAAATTTTCAGAGGCTGTGTGACTTGTGATAACTCAGTTGATTGAATTATCAATTATCAATTCAGTCAATTGAGTTATCACATTAGAAGCTGCTGTGGCAATCTGGCTTTCTTCTATTAAGCCAGACATTAAAGAATTTTAAAAATATAGAATAATGCCAATCTCATTAATTTTTTTTTTTTTAGATTTGGGAAAATATAGTTATTTTCAGAAAAGCATGTTAATATTATTTTTTAAGTGACTTAGTATTTTTAAATTTTCTGAGATTTGATTTCTAACATGGTAAAATATTGATAATATAGTTGACCTAAACAAAGGCTCTTTGGGGTACTCAATAATTTTAAGAGTATAAAGGAGTCATGAAACCAAAAACTTTGAGACTTCTGACTTCTTAGACCATAAAAATAGAAATGGAGTCTCTAAGTTTCTGTTCTTAAAACCCATCCAAAGCTACTTTTTCAAATTTCTGGATTTTGTTTCAAATGCTCCTTGTTACCTCCAATAATCTGCAATCATTATCACCAAGCATAATTCACAGGAACAAATGAACATGATGTTGGAGTACAAATGTACAAAGCACTCATTTTATATTCAGTTTTATAATCAATGAACTTAAGAATGAAGCTCAGAAATGTAGATAACTGAAAGATATCTTTTGAAGGTCTCAATATGTACACATAGCTAAATGTCTTCAGAAACATTGTGTAACTCCAAACTTTCTCAGTCTATGTACATACCGTAAGTTAACTGAAAACATAACAATGAGTAGTGTACCCCAAAGTGTGTGAGAAAGGAGATCAAAGTGCATGAGTGGTCAGATAACTTTGGGAGCTCGGGGTTAAATTGAGTAAAGCAGACTGCATTTTTGTGGCCATCCTAAAGCCTTTTTCAATGCCTCATTTCTATATTTCTCTAACCATGAAAACTTTTTTTTTAAAGGTATTTCATGTGCCTTGCATCCCTCAGATACTTTGGGAGATCATGCTGTCTATATAGGTGTGTAGAGACTACTATTGATGTTTTAACAAGCTTTGGCTGTATGTACTTAGGTTTCAAAGAATAGGAGTTTACCATCACCACGAATATAAGTCCATACTTGCTATTACATGGATTTAGATGAGAAATCCCACGTAACCCAAACAGTGAAAGCCCACTACAATATGGTTTGCTTGTAAAGCGGGTACAAGAAGTCCTAGATCCAGTCTATAAAAGGCTCCTACTACATATCATTCCCTAATGTGACATATGAGAAAATCCTGGCAGATTTCTGCTTAAGGCCACAGGTTGTATGACAGAAGATACGTATATCAAAGAGTTGAACAGTAATAATTTTCTCAGGGGATGTAAATGGAGGAAGCTGAAGGATAATAAAGAGTAAAGAAGTGTTGAAGACAAGACCTCAATCTACAAACTGGTAAGCATTCCCACACATTTATTTATAGTGACATGAGTTGACAATTATCTGTCTTTAATTAGAACATGTAATCCACTTGTCAAGGTGTGTCTTACACAGAGAACCTGATTTCTGGTCAGGGTAGACAGGCTTTCAATACAG
Organism: Mormoops blainvillei; assembly: GCA_004026545.1. Taxonomy (NCBI): domain Eukaryota; kingdom Metazoa; phylum Chordata; class Mammalia; order Chiroptera; family Mormoopidae; genus Mormoops; species Mormoops blainvillei. The sequence continues at coordinate 2,568 of PVJD01007889.1, forward strand.
ATATGACTGCCCTGGCTGAAATTCCTGAGTGAAAAAATAAAATCATTGAGGTGTGAAATCATTGGGTAAATAAGTCAACTCAATTTCATTTGCCTCAGAAAGGACATTGTCTGAAGAGCGTCTTGGTTTTGTGATAGAAATTATGGCCTGTCAATTAAAGTTGAAGTGGAGATGAATTACCAAGAGGTTCACAGAGCTTAGTATCTACCTACTTAGTCACTTAGTACAATCATAATAGAATTGTAGATGTTTCCTCCTTACCCCAAATTGTTAACACAGTCCAGTTTTAGGAACTGAAAATCAGAATAAATCAGGAACATCTACAAAAACTGCATGGCCACTGTAGTTAAGAAATGGGAGATCAGGGTACAGTTCTGTCTTAAGGAGCTTATACAGATGAGGTAAGGCATAACCACATTTAAAATAGAGATAAGCAATTTGAGTAGCAATTCAAAAAAAAAAAAAAGCCATGGTTATTTCCAAACATATTGAATAGAACCTAACACTAAAACTCAGAGGAAGGAAAGAAGAAAAGGTTGCTATGGGTAGGGAGTCAAGCAAGAATTTATGGAGGAAGTAAGATTGGAAATAGGTCTTGATGAGAGAGTGACATAAGACCTTCACCCAAGTGAGATGTCACTAACTACAGGCCATAGTGAATCACCCCGCCCATGCACGTGTTCCCACACACACAGTCCCCTATTCCTTGTTCATGCGCTTCTTTGGTCACTTAATTCACACTGCCATCCATTGTTCTTCAGTGTGGGATTGTTATACCACGGGGCTGCCCCTCATCTTCACACCAGATGACAAGCACTTTAGGAAGGTCTCTCCTGTTTCCTCTTTGCCTTGTGCTCAAAATAGTTCTTTTGTCAAAATATAGTTCTACAAGTCAACTACTGAAGTATAATTTACATACATTAAGTGCATCTACTTTAGGTATACAGTTTTATGAATTTTGACAAATGTATACATTTGGGTAACCATCATTAAACCAAAATATAGAACAATTACAAATGTACATACTTGGGTAACCACCAAAGATACAGAACAATTCCTCCTGACCCTCAAAGTTTCCGGTGCTCCTGTGAGGTAGCAACTTACTCCTTACCCCTGGCCATAGGCAACCGTTGCTTTATGTCCCTAGATATTAGATTAGTTTTTGTAAAGTTTTCTATAAATAAAATAATGCCATTTATAGTCTTTTATCCAGCTTCTTTACTAAGTGTAATGTTTTTGAAATTCATCCATGTAGTGTGAATTAGACATTTTTTATCACTGTGTGGTAGCACTGTAGGTATCCCACAATTTGTTTACACAGTCACATGTTGATGCATATTTGGGTTGTTTTCAATTTTTTGGACTAAAGCTCCTATGAACATTCATGTAGTTTTTTAATGGAAATACACTTTCTTTGGAGCCAATACTGGTAATAAAGTTTGCATGGTAGGTATGCTTAACTTGTAAAAAACTGCCAGGCTTGTTTTCAAAGTATTTGTACCATTTTACCTAAATATATACTTGATGATATAGGAATGGCCTCCATGAGCAGTTGTCACTGTCAAAAACCTTGGAAGTTTCTCTGATTTCTATGGAATAGAATTCACACTTCTTAGTCTTATATCCTTGGCTTTCTACCGTTGGCCCTTACTTGATTTTTCAGACCGCCTTCCACTGCCCTGTTATATGCACCCTTCACTCATTCACACACCTTTGGACTACTTACTTGTCCACAGGTGAGCAACACGTAAGTGATGGTGCTTTCAGGACTGCAAATGGATATACGCTAGTCCTGCTCTTTTTGTCTTGTTGTTCATTTGATCAGTGGCACACACTTAGCAGCCAGATGGTCGGGGTTAGGTACTAATTTAGACTTGAGATCCACCATATTCTTTACACAAATTTCAATACATTATTAATCTTGAAATTTTATTGTCTTTAAATATACCATTTCTAAGATTTCAGAAATCCTTTTTTTCTTTCAAGTGAAGGGAGTAGAGAGGGAATTCTCTCTTCATGGATTCCATTTAAACATTTATTGAGCATCTACTATGTGAAGAGCTTTGTGGGCGACACAAGTATGGATGTGAGTCACTATAGCAGTCTAAAAGAGGGTAAGTAGCAGATGGTTCTTTGGGAACCTGAAGTGACTAAGTGGGCTGATGTGATTTTAACTGAAGCACAGATGGGAAAATTGGAATGTACAGTTCATGACAATTACAAAGAGGAAGGAAAAATGCACCTTGCCTCATTATTCATTCAGTGCTTAAGCAAATAAACTTAAATCATCCATTTGGTGATGCTGAATTTGAATGAAGTCCCTTGCTATTAGCATTTTCATGGGCAAGATTTGGCCCCATGATGTCCCTTGCGTTCAGCTGTGGTTTCTTTAAGGTAATTCTAATCATGAAAATGAAAACAGGGATGGAGGAGAGAAGAATCGTGTCTTGAAAAAAATCACCAATGCCGCATTTTGCCTGTAAGACAATGATATCAATTTGTAGGAGAAAATATATTTAGTGTAGAAAGTGTACAAGCACCACTTCAAATTTCTTCTGTTTTATAAACCTCATTCAGCCTAATCTGTGTATCCCCATATTCTTTCCAAAATGAATCTTTCCACCTAGACTACCACAGTTCTTTGTCCTACCGCATGTTATTTAAATAGAATCATTCAGAAAACTTGAAAAGAACTAAAACATAGAATTGAACACTTGCGTCATGCAAAAATGAGTCATTATTTGGCTTATGGCTGCACAATGTGGGAGCTGCTCTTACTCCAGAATTTAGTACAGCATAATAGGAGAAAGCCTTCAATTAATTAGTACTCTCAAAATGTAATAAAGGTAAGGATCCAACAGTTTTTCTGTGAGTGATTAGGCAGTAATATGTTTTTGTCTTACAATCACGGATCACTTGGCGTAAGGGGAACCAGCTGAAAGATCTCTGCTTTCACAGAGAGCCCTTTAGCTGATGGTTAGAGAAAAAGGAGGATTTTATCACACCAAAGACCAGGAATATTTTTCATGCAGCTAATCCAAATACCCATGGTAAATTGAATGAACTAAAACTCCAAAGAATACGCATTTCCTTTCTTCTGGTACACACAGGTTCCCCAAATGTGTGAACCTACATCACTTTTATTGTCCAAGTCATGGTCTCTAAAATTTCTTTTTTGCCCAGCCAGCACTGGCAGGCTAAGAATGCTCCTTACCCAAAAGGTCCTGCACTGGAGACAGGGCCAGCCTATCTCCAGAGGAATAAGATGCCTGGAACTTTAACTTTACCTATTAAGTTATAGGGCCCGGATTCTAAACCACCTGCTTTGCGACTTTGAAGTAGGAGTGTCTTGCCTCCTTTGGGTCTCACCATTCTCACCTGTAAAACGAGTTGCCTAACCATGTTACCTTTGAGGATCGATTGATTCTCTTGGCTTTAATGGCTTTAACAGTCCAGGATTAGATGCTTCCTCCCTTGTCTGGATGCCTGGGACATTTGTGATCTGTATTTAATATGTACATTGATATACAAGGCGTTATTGCAACTTGTGTTCAGCTGTGTGTCTTCCCTTCCAGCAGTCACTGAATGCATTCAGTGACTTTTGCATTCACTGCAAAATGAATGCATTCATTGATATTTGATAAATCTTAACTGAGCGGCTGCTGTGTGCCAGACTCCATTGTAGGTGCTGGATGTTAAGCATAAAATGCCTGTTCTAGATTTACAGTCTTTTGGGGGGAGGGAAGTGGGGTGAGAGAGAGAGACACCAAATAAGTGAAAAAACAATAATACTGTATTGAGTTGTGATAAATACTGTGGAAAGAACAGGGCAAAGGGATAGGGGGCTACAATGGGGTGGAGCCTCTATTTTAGGGTTAAAGGCGGCCTTTATTTTTTAAAATGGGGGTTTAATTGACACATGATTCTGACACCAATTCCAAAATGTGGACTTTTCCCCCAAACCACCAAGCAATTCTCCACACTAGCTGGGTGTCCTACAATTCAATAATTCTGTAATTCTGACACAACCTACCTGGAGTTAGCGTCAGGTCTTACAGGTTAAGGCTCAGTCCTATAGGAGTCTTCCTACCAATACCCCCCACTTCAGATACCAATTCCAATTTCAGTTTGTCACCTGTGCTTCTGACCCACGGGCCATAGATTGGAGGTTTCCACGACCTGCTCTCAGGTTCAGTAAATTTGCTAGAATGGCTCGCAGAACTCAGAAAAATTTTACTTGCCAGCTTACCATTTTATTACAAAAGGACACAATTCAGGAACAAAGAGATGGAAGAAATGCATAGGGCAAGGTATGGGGAAAGGGTGTGCAGCTTCCATGTTCCTGAACTGCCACTCTCCTCAAATCTCCACATATTTGCTAACCCAGAAGCTCTCTAAGCCGTGTACCTTTGGGTTTTTAAGTAGGCATGATCAATCATTAACTTCATTTCCAACCCTTTCTCTCTGAAGAAATTAAGGGTAGGACTGAAAGTTCCAACCCTCTAATCAGCTGGTTTCCTGTCCTCATTTAACATAACAAAAGGCACCTATATGGCTCTCTCACTTAGGAAATTCCAAGGGTTTTAGGAGTTCTGTGCCAGAAACTGAGATGAAGACAAAATTTATATTATAAATTATAATATCACAACATATCATAAGATAACCAATTCTTGAATGTTCAGCTGAGTTTTGAAAATTATGCAGACCTGTAGTAGTGTCAAAACATGTTTGAAAATTTTATGGCACTCTTATCATTCCCTTCCTTTGAATCACAGGTAGCCTTTAAAACTTGATTCCAATGTACAGAATATGGCGGAGGGACGTCCTGAGGCTAACTTAGAAAAGGCAATACAGCTTCCATCTCTCTCCCCGCCTCCACCGTGATGTGAGGAAGCCCAGGACACAAAGAAGGGCCATGTGTAGGTGTTCTGGCCTACAGCCCTGCTGAGATCCCAGTCAAAATCAACATGGATCACCATGAGTGAATGAGCCTTTGGGTAATTTCAGCCCCTAGCCTTCAAGGTTTCTAGCTGTGGTCTCAGACATCACAGAGAATATTGTCCTCACTGTGCCCTATCCAAATTCCTGTTCCACAGGAACTCTGAGAGAAAATAAATAGTTGTTTTGATCAACTGAGTTTGGGAGCAATTTCTTAGACTGCAATAGATAACAGAGAAAACATCCATATAATCACTATCTAAAATAAAATAGAATTTTTTCTTCACCCCAGAAAGTTCCCTTTTGCTTCTTCCAGTTAATTCCTCTCTTCCTAGAGGCACCTTTTTCTAACTTTTACAGTCATAGATTGGTTTTCCTTATTCTATATAGGGAAGCCCTTAAGATGAAATGAGTTTTTTGTTGTTGCTGTTTGTTTGTTTGTTTATATTTTATCGATTGTGATACTAGAGTTGTCCAAGTTTTTCCCCCTTTGTCCTCCTCCATCTAGCATCGTCCAGTCATTCAGGCAGTCCCCACAACATGGTTCATGTCCATGGGTCATGTGTAGGTTCTTTGGCTACTCCATTTCCTATACTGTACTGTACATTACCATGGCTATTCTGTAACTACCTATTTGTATAATCCCCTCACCTCTTCACCTATTCCCCCATACCTCCTCTCGTCTGGCAACCATCAGAATGCTCTCCATGTCCGTGGTCTGTCTTTGGTCTTGTTTGCTTAGTTTGTTTTTTAGATTCCATTGTTGGTAGGTATGTATTTATTGCCATTTTATTGTTCATAGTTTTGATCTTCTTTCTCTTAAATAAGTCCCTTTAGAATTTCATATAATAATGGTTTGGTGATGATGAACTCCTTTAGTTTTTTCTTGTCTGGGAAGCTCTTTATCTGCCCTTTGACTCTAAATTTAGATACCTTTGCTAGGGAGAGCAGTCTTGGCTGTAGGTCCCTGTTTTTCCTGACTTTGAATGTCTTGCCAATCCCATTTAGCCTACAAAGAGGCCATTGTTCGTTTTCTGAGCCCTCCCTCCACAGATCCACAGAGCAAGCTGGCAGGTGACATATCTGAGGCTCAATCAGTCTGGCTAGCACTGTTTACCCTGCCCTGGAGATCCTTAGAGACTCATTCCATCAAACTGTGCGCTCATCGAACAAGCTGCTATTCAATATGAATGGCTGGACTTGTCTCCTGCCTCACAGTGTCCTAAATCCTCTCAAACAAGCAACAGCCAGCCTCAGTGAGCACCTCTCCCCTGTACCTCTTCTAAGTGGCCACAGTTTGTCACTAGTAGCAGCCAGACTAGATTGACAGTTTGGCTTTGCCTGGGAAACTCCCAAGTCTAGCACAAGTAGCAGCCATCTCAGATTGCTTTATAGCTCAGGCAGGGTGACCCCAGGCAGAACACAAGTTGGGGCTGCTGACCTTGGCTTGCACCACCCAGGAAACCTCAGAGCCTGCACATCCAGTGTGGACAGCTACAGACTATGTCAGACCACCACCACCCAGTCCCCACACTTCTGATCCTCCATGGAGGGCAGAGCCTGGTTGTCAGTGGTCACAGCCAGTCCTTGCAACTGACAGGCCTGGGTAAATCCTTCCCATTGACTGCCAACAGCAACCAAAGCTCAAATAGAGGAGGGTGTACTCAGCCCACATGAAGGGTACACCTTGAGTACCCAGCTTGGGTGATAGGGAAGGCTATTCCACTGGATTCTACAGTATACCTACTACATTAAGACATGCTGCCAAGACAGGGAGTCATAGCAACTCTACCTATACATAGAAACAAACACAGGGAGGCTGACAAAATGAGCAAAGATACATGGCCCAAAGGAAAGAACACATCAAAACTCCAGAAAAAGAAATAAATGAAATGGAGATAAGCCTTCTATCAGATGCTGAATTCAAAACACTGTTTATAAGGATGCTCAGGGAACTTAGGACCTCAACAGCATAAAAACAATTCATACAGAAATGAAGCTACAGTTATTAAAATAAAGAACAATTTATAGGGAAACAACAGTAGAGTGGACGAAGCCAAAAATCAAATCAATGATTTGGAACATAAGCTAAAACAACCAATCACAACAACAAGAAGAAACAATAATCCAAAAAAACAAGGATAGTGTAAGTAGCTTCTGGAACAATTTCAAGTAGTCCAACATATGCATCACATGGGTGCCAGAAAAAGAAGAGAAAGAGCAAGAAATTGGAAATCTATTTGAAAAAACAATGAAAAAAACTACCCTAATTTGGTGAAGGACATAGACATGCGAGTCTAGGAAACAGAGAGTCCCAAACAAGATGGATGCAAAGAAGACCACACCAAGACACATCATAATTAAAATGCCAATGGTTAAAGATAAAGAATCTTAAAAGCAGCAAAAGAAAAGCAGTTAGTTACCTACAAGGGAGTTTCCATAAGACTGTCATCTGATTTTTCAAAAGAAATGGGTTTTGACCCTGGCTGGTGTGGCTCAGTGGATTGAGTGCTGGCCTGTGAACCAAAGGATCACTGGATCAATTCCTAGTCAGGGCACATGCCTGGGTTGTGGGCCAGATTCAGTAGGGGGCACTGAAGAGGCAACCACACATTGATGTTTCTCTTTCTCCTTCCCTTCCTCTCTCTCTAAAAATAAGTAAATAAAATCTTAAAAATAAATAAATGTAAAGAAATGGGTTTCAATTAGAAACCTGGAAGAAGGAAGTGAGCAATGCATGCCAAGATCCATGAGATCTAAGCAGAGGGAACAGGCAATGGAAAGGCCTCCAAACAGGAATGTGAATGGTGAATTTGAGAAATAGCAAAGAAACTAATGTGGGCTTAATGGAGTGAATAGGAAAGAGGAATGGGGAGATGGAGCAAGATCAGATTCCATAGAGCCTTGATGACCACAGGGAAGAATTTAGGTTTTATTTTGGATGAAAGGAGAAGCTGTGAAGAGTTTTTAACCAAGAGTGACACTTTCTGACTTATGTTTTAAAAGGAAGTCTGGGAGTTATATAGATTTATGGGATGGCAAAGGTAAAAGCAGAGACAACCGAGTGGTGGATTAAAGATGACCACAAATTCTTTTTCACTCATGCCATGAAGAGGTGAGATTTATTTCTCATTACTTGAATATGGGCAGGTCCTGTCACTGCTTTGACTAAAATAATGCACAGAAGTAATTCAGTGTAACTTCAAGGATGTAACTGAAGAAGTCTGCAGCTTCTCTTTTAGTGCAGCTCCCTGTTAGAAGCATACTGTGAGGAAGCTAAACAGTTATGTGGTGAGGTAAAACCCATGTGAAGGGAAACCACTGTGCCAAGGCCTTGGCTCCAGCTGAGTTCCCAACCAGGCAGTCATCACCAGCTGCCAGCCATGAGAAGTAACTCGTATTAGTCCTTTTAGCCATCCTAGCACCCCAGCTGGCATCACATAAAGTTGTAGAACCAGCTGGTCTACACATAGAACCATGAGAATAATAAATGAACTGTTATTGCTTTAAGCTACTAATTTTGGGATTGTTCATTATATGGCAATAAGTAACTGAAACAACCTGTTAGGAGACTATTAGTCTGAGTGGCAGATATTGGTGTCTTGGCTCAGGGTAGTAGGAGTGGAGGCAATAAGAAGAGAGATGACAGGTTTTTTGTTTTTGTTTCTGTTTTTTTTATTGTGGAGTAAGAGAAAAAAAGAATGACACCAAGGATTTAGGCTTTAACACTTGGAAGGATGGAGTTGTCATTTACTGATACAGGAAGGATGACAGAGGAGCAAGTTTGGGGGAGAAATCAGGAATTCTGATCTGGACATGTTTAGTGTGATATACTCATTAGACTTCCAAGCAGAGTAGGCAGGTGAATCTGAGTCTGAAATCCAGGGGAAGAATTGGGCTGGAGACTTAATTTTGGAAGTGAACAGTAATATAAGTGGTATTTAAAGTCATGAATATGGATGCAATTTTGGGGGGTTAGTATTAATATGAGAAGAGATGTGTACCATAATATTTAGAGGTCAAAAAGATAAGGAGAAACTCAAAGGAGACTTAAAAGGAGCTTCCAATGAGACGCAAGGGAAATCAAGAGACTGTTCTGGAGGCCAAGAGAAAAACATATTTCAAGAAGAGAATGAACAGCTGTGTCCAGCGTAGCTGACGCACTCCTTGAGGGCAGCTATGAAGCCTACTAATAATACTGATCATTTGATATTTATCAAAATTTGCTCTGTGCCTGAGTATCTAATTCATGTATACTGATGTCATCTGCAGCAAAGGAGTGCAGTATTCTGTTCATATCTTTTATATCTTTATTTTTTTGGTTTGTTTGATCTATTCATTACTGAAAATGGCATGTTAAAGTTACCCACTAATGGGTGATTTTATGTATTTCTCTTTGTAGTTTTATCAGTATTTTTTCCCTTTATATGTTTTGAGGCTATGTTGTTAGAGACATTCAGATTTAGAATTGTTACAGTACTACATCTTCACAAAGTGACTCTATTTTGAAAAGGCTTTTGGTCATAAAAATCTGATTTGTATAACAATATTGGTATACTAGCTTTCCTTCGATACTTGTCAGATATATATCTCATCCTTTTTCTTTCACTCATTCTGTATTCTGATGTTGTTTATGTGTTTGTTTTGTATTACAAATAACCTTTTTTCCTTAAAAAAAAAATCCAGCCTGTTCCAGCTATCCCAGTCCAAGGGTCAGACAGGAGAGTTAAAAAGCCATCTTAAACATCCAGCCCAGTTAAGCATACAGATGATTCTGACTTCAGCATTGGGGTTATCACATGTAAGACCCTAAAGAAGCACCACCAAGCTAAATGCAGTGAACCCACAGAACTGTGAAAAATAATAAAAAATTGTTTTTCAAGACATTAAATATTAAAGTGATTTTTTTACACATCAGTATGTAGCAAGGAGAAAAACATTTTTAGTATCAGAACAAATAGAAGAATGGAAATTACAAAACAAGAAAAGCTAATGATTTGAATATATATAAAATATTAAACTTCTATATATTAAACTAAAAAAAATTATATAGGAAGATGGAGGCAGATTGAGCTTCCAATACCCCAAAAACCCAAGGGCTCTGGGGCCCCCTCTAGCCTCACAAAATCTACATTACACACTCTGAGGCATTGCTAGGCTCACAAGTGGCTGGCAAGTTCTCTGCTGGGCTTCTCTTCTTCCTTATCTTCCAAACAAACTACAAACCAGATTTGAGCCTGGTGGGTCTGGGAGCCAGGGACTGGACAGCCAATGGCCAGAGCAGGAATGCCCAGGTCAGATGAAGGACTAGAAGTAGTAGAGAGCGGTGAGTCATGCTGTGGCCAGTGATGAAATCTAAGAGCTAAAGACCATCAGGAACAAATCTAAAGTCCAATAAAGTTAGATCTGATAGCACGCTGCAACAAGGGAGAAAACTCCGGGGGAATTATGGGGTCGCTCACCATATAAAAGAAGAGGCAAGGACATTCTAGTATTGGGGAAAGGTGAAATTTAAGTAAGTATTTTATGGGTTCATAGCAAAGCTGAGTTGTATATGAAGGAGTTAATGTTAAGTTAGGACTGAGAAAACTGGGATCCTATTTCCTTGGAAACTACAAAATGAAGATAAATGGTCATGTTGTATGGTGGGGGAGGGAGTCATTGGATGGAAGCTGATAGTTCCTGTCAAAGTGACCCACAATAGCCGTCCTCCATTAAGAGATGGAGGCTGAAATCTTATTGATAAGGGTTCTAGCAGCAGAATTTCCTTATGGGGAAAAACAATGATTTTTAGAACAGAGCTGCTCAGCACCTTGTTCTTTTCGTTGATTAACAAAGCAGTTTTTCCCAGTTCCCACCAGAGTTCTTTAGCAACATTTTGTTGGAACTGCAACGAGAAGGGGACTAAGTCTCAAATGATCACCTGTGGTCCAAACCCTCAATGGGGGTTGAAGTGGCAGGTACAGGAAATTTCAAGGTAGCACTTTTTTTGCAGTAGAAAGAAGGAATGTTTGGATAAAGGTGGTATATTTATATAAAGGAGTACTCTGTAGCAATTTTAAAAGACCAAGGCAGAGAGGGATAGGTAGTGATAATTTATAAACTTCAGCACTTTTGTAACCAGAAATACGCAACTTAAAATTCCCAAATGTCAACACGTTTGTAAATGCACAACAAAACATCTCTAAGGATACTTACCTATTTATTGTTTGAATATTATAGAATGAGAACCTATCCATGTGTTATTTGGGCAATTAAAACAAAATTTTATAGAGAAACTAGAAGAGAGTGAAGCTGAAAATTTATAGTGCTTGGAAAGCTAAGGCTTTAGTGTTTATTTTCTGCTAAGTTTTAATTTCTACATTTAGTAAATTTTTAGAATGTTGATATGGGAAAAGGACAATGTTGAATAACAATAGAAACAAAAAAGGAGATCACATACATATGAATAATAGAATGTGCTCACTAAAGAAAAGTTGAAATTGCACAGCGGGAGTTCCTGTGCATGTTCTGAACCCTTCTCCTCATTGAGTATAAATACTTAGGGAATTTATACATGACAGGGGCAGAGTAGGCATGACCAACTTCTGACACTTGCTCTTTGGAGACCCAGGATTGGAACCATTACCTAATCAGCCAGGTGGCCGAAGCATCTCTGTGGGGTCCAGCTGGCTTTATTCAGAGAGAAAACAGGTTCTACAGACGACTTTGTAGCCAGGACCAGTCTTACCAGGATGCAAGCTGTTTGCCACAGGGAGGACCTGTCACCACCACTGTTCCCTTGACTGGGTGGAGTTGTACCCCTGCCAACTGCCAGACTAGTGGCTAGAAAGGCCTCTCTTCTCCCTCTGCTTCAACTTGCTTGACTAAAAGTTGGCAGGGTTGGTATGCAAGCCAGCTGCCCACTTGCCCCTGCCCAAGCATGATATACTCTATCTCTCTGTCTCTTTCTTGTACCACTAATCTTCTGAAATTAGACGTAAAACCAGGGCCCTCTCCTGGGGAGGACTGTTCACTTTTCCACCAGTACTAGTTTGGAGTCCAGGCCTCTCTGTTCCCAACTGTGGCTTCCTCAACTGCTGTATCCTAGTGGTCTTTATTACATGTTAATTACCAATGCATTTGACCTTGGCAGTGCCCAGAGGTAAGACTGGGCGTGTCTTTGGGCAGCGTAAAGAGAATGGAGGTCTGAGCACTAACCTTCCATTTGTTAAGACCTGGTTCCTAATTCAGGCCAAAGACTCCAGATGGGACCAAGAGAAAGAAATGAGAGATTAGAAGAGAGTTTTCACTCAAAACTAAAAAGATTAAAACAATGCCATGGCAGGTGAGGGGAGGCAAAGAAATAAACTTTGTCATCTTAATAAAATCCCTTATACATTTGTTCCATTTGGGAACGGGGAGATGATACTGAGAGTGACCAGTAGCACAAAAGAGTCAGTGGTGCCGAGCAATAGGAAAAGATAAAAACCTATGCTTTTTATAACTTGTTTTATTTGGAAATCAGAAAAGTTGCAAGCATAGTAAAGAACCCATATACTCTTTATTCAGATTCATAACTTACAAACATTTTGCCACATCTGTTTTATCATTCTCACTCTTTGTCTCCTTTCTCACTTAAAAAAAAAAAAGTTTTATTTATGAGAGAAGGAGAGAAACATCAATGTGTGGTTGCCTCTCAAGTGCCCCACACTGGTTACTTGGCCTGCAACACAGGTGTGTGCCCTGACTGGGGAATCGAACTAGCAATGCTATGGTTCGCAGGTCAATCCACTGAGCTACACCAGTCGGGGCTCTCTCACTTTTTTTTAACTGATCCATTTAAGTACAGCTGAACAGATAACATGCTCTTCTATACCTCCATATCTGAGTGCATTTTCTAAGAACAAAGAAATTCACTTCTACAATGACCAAAATCAGGAAAACTATTAATACAGCAGTATTACTCTTTAACATGTCCTATTCAAGTTTTGCTGTGGCCTTATGTCCTTCTTAACAAATATTTTCCATTCTAGGACACAATCCTGAATCACATGTTTGCGCTTAGTTGTCATGACGCTTAAGCCACCTTCCATCTGGGACTGTTCCTTTTTCCTTCTTTGTCTTTCTTGACTTTTACATCTTTTTAAAAATTTTTCTGCCTTTTTATAGTATATTTTATTGATTATGCTATTACAGTTGTCCCAGTTTTTTCCCCTTGTCCCCCCTCTGCCCTTAACCCACTTTCCCTCCAGCAGTCCGCCCCCCCCCCCGCCCCCACTGCCACCTTAGTTAATGTCCGTGCGTCATGCATATAAATTCTTTGGCTTCTCCATTTCCTATATTATTCTTAACCTCCCCCTGTCTATTTTGTACCTACCAATTATGCTTCTTAATCCCTGCACCTTTCTCTTCACCTTCTGCCCCCCTCCCCATTCTCTCCCTTTGCTCTCCCAGCTGATAACCCTCCAAATGATTTCCATATCTATGACTCTGTTCCTGTTCTGGTTGTTTGCTTACTTTGTTTTTATTTTTGTTTTTTAGATTCAGTTGTTGATATTTGTGATTTGTCGTCCTTTAATAATGCTCATAGTTTTGATCTTTTTCTTTCTCTTATGTAAGTCCCTTTAACATATCATGTAATAATGGCTTGATTATGATAAATTCCTGTTTTTACCTTGTCTGGCAAGCACTTTATCTGCCCTTCCATTCTAAATGATAGCTTTGCTGAATAGAGTAATGTTGGTTGTAGATCCTTGCGTTTCATCACTTTGAATACTTCTTGTCTGCAAAGTTTCTTTTGAGAAATCAGCTTATGGGAACTCCTTTGTAGGTAACTCTCTGCTTTTCTCTTTTCTGCTGCTTGTAAGATTCTCTCTTTACCTTTAACCTTTGGCATTTTAATTATGATGTGTTTTGGTGTGGTCCTCTTTGGGTCCAACTTGTTTGGGACCCTCTGTGCTTCCTGAACTTGTATATCTATTTCTGTTGCCAAATTAGGGAAGTTTTCTTTCATTATTTTTTCAAATAAGTTTTCAATTTCTTGCTCTTTCTCTTCTCCTTCTGGCACCCCTATTATTCAGATGTTGGTATGTTCGGCGATGTCCCAGAAGGTTTACTGTTCTCATTTTTTTTTTAAATTCTTTTTTTCTTCTTGCTGTTCTGGTTGAATGCATATTTCTTCCTTATGTTCCAAATCATTGATTTGAATCCTGGCTTCCTTCCCTTCTCTGCTGGTTCCCTGTAGGTTTTTCTTTATTTCACTTAAGTGTATCTTTCATTTCTTCCTTTATTTTGTGGCTGTACTCAATGAGTTCTCTGAGCATTCTGATCACCAGTGTTTTGAACTCTGCATCTGATAGGTTGGCTATCTGCATTTCATTTAGTTCTTTTTCTGGGGCTTTGACCTGTTCTTTCATTTGGGCCATATTTCTTTGACTCCTCAATTTGGCAGTCTTCCTGTGTTTGTTTCTATATATTAGGTAGAGCTACTTTTACTCTCTATCTTAGTAGTGTGGCCTATGTAGGAAGGGCATCTATAAATTGTGTGGCATGGAGCCAATTAGGTAATTGCCAGGGCAGGGCAACCCACTTTGCCACTTCGTGTCTCTTTGTGTGAGGGATGGGACTCAGAGAGGGTCAGTGCCACTCCCTGGTTTCTGGAGGCCTGCATGGCACTTGCCCCGCCTCCAGTCACCTACCTGCCATATGAGATTGGCGCCCTTCCAGCTGTTGCCATGGGGTTTGCGTAGGTTTGAAACCCCTGTGGGCCCTTTAAGTAGTGAAAATCCGGCAGTTTCTTCTACTGCTCCAACCCCTACTGGTTTTTATAGCCAGAGGTAATGGGGGTTTATCTTCCTGGTACTGGAACCCTGGGCTGTGTGGACTGGTCTGGGGCTGGGCTCACTTGCTCCTAAGGTATCCTTCCTGATTTTTATCCACCACATGTGAACGTGGGACTGCCCATTCCACTGCTGCTGCCTCTCTATGCCACACTGCATCCTCTTCACTCTGGCTGCATGACTTCACCCCTCCTACCTGTGTGGATGAATGTGGCTTCTTCAAATCCCTGGTTGTCAGACTTCTATACAGGTTGATTCTCTGATACTTTAGGATGTTACTTGTTTTTGAGATATGGTGGTAACTCTTTCTATGGTTGTATGAGGTGGCGAAGCGTATCTACCTATGCCTCCATCTTGATAGGAAGTCGACTTTCACATCTTTTAAAAATATAGGTCAGGCTTCCAGTCAAGACGGCAACGTAGGTAGATCTCTCACGTTTTTGCACAACCACATCAAAATTACAACTAAAATGTAGAACAACCATCACTCAGGAACATCAGAAATTGACTTTAATCAAAGTCTGATAACTATGGAATTTAAGAAGCCACAACTGTCCAGACTGGTAGGAGCAGCACGGGTGTGGAATGGGCTGGCCCCACACCAATGTGGATAAAAATTCGGGAGGGATATCTGAGGAGCGAGGAGTCCAAACCCCACACCAGGCCCCCAGCCCAGGTTTCCAGTGCCAGGAAGGTAAGTCCCCACAATTCTGGCTGTGAGAACCAATGTGGATTGAGCCAGTAGAGGAGGCTGCTGGGACCTGAACCAGTTCCTCTTGGGGAACCCATACATGGACTCACCTACTCAGACTCACTACCTCTGAGCTCTAGCACTAGGGTGGCAGCTTGAAAGCCACCAGTGGTATATAGGGAGAGACTGAAGCGTTTGGCACCAGGGCAAGCAGAGGCCATTGTCCCGTTGCCGAGCCCTGCCCCCACAAAGCCAGTAGGCTGGTGCCATATCTGAGACTCCATCAACCTGGCTAACACTGTGTGACCTACCTTGGAGATCCACAGACTCTTCACCCTACCTAACTTATGGGCCCACCCAAGCTGCTTTTCCATAAGAATGGCTGGTCTTAGTTCCTAAATCCTATCGTATAAGCAACAGCTGGCTTCAGTGAGCCCTAGAGGCAGCCAGAGTAGAGTCATACATGGTTTCACCTGGGAATCTCCAAGCCCACAAGTAGCAGCCATCTCAGATTGCTTTATAACTGAGGGAGGGTTCCCCAGGCAAAACACAGGGTGGGGATGACCTTGGCCTGCACCACCTAGGAAACCCCAGGGCCAACGCACCCCGTGGAGAGTTATAGACCATGCCGGAGCACTACCACCCTGCCCCTGCACAGCTGATCCTACACGGAGGGTGGAGGTTGGTAGTCAGTGGCCACAGCCAGTCCTTGAAGGTGACTGGGTCAGGTAAATACTTCCCATTGACCTACCAACAGCAACCGAGGCGCAACTACAAGAGGAGGGCGTACTCAGTCCACACAAAGGGCGCACCTCGAGTACCCAGCTTGTGTGATAGAGTAGGCTGTGCCCTGGACCCTACAGGACACCTACTACATTAGGCCACATTACCAAGAAACGGGGTCAAAGCTGATCTACCCAATACATATAAACAAACACAGGGAGCTGCCAAAATGAGGAGACAAACATGGCCCAAATGAAAGAACAGATCAAAACTCCAGAAAAAGAGCTAAATGAAATGGCAATAAGCAATCTATCAGAGGCAGAGTTCAAAACACTGGTTATAAGGATGCTCAAGGAATTTAGTGAGGACCTCGGCAGCACAAAAAAGACCCAGTCAGAAATAGAGGATACACTAATTGAAATAAAAAACAATTTACAGGGAAACTACAGTAGAATGGATGAAGCTGAAAATCAAATCAATGATTTGGAACATAAGGAAGCAAAAAACAACCACATGTAACAAAAAGAAGAAAAAAGAATGAAAAAAAATGAGAACAGTATAAACAGCCTCTGGGACAACTTTAAGAGGTCTATTATTGGCCTCATAGGGGTGTGAGGAGAAGAGAAAGAGCAAGATATTGGAAATTTATCTGAAAAACTAGTGAAAGAAAACTTCCCTAATTCTGTGAAGGAAATAGACATGCAAGTCCAGGAAGCACAGAGAGTCCCAAACAAGATGGATGCAAAGAGGACCACACCAAGACACATCATAATTAAAAGGCCAAAGGTTAAAGATAAAGAGAGACTTAAAAGCAAGAGAAAAGAAGTTAGTTACAGGAAGGTTTCCAGATGGGAGTGGGGAGGGGCTGCGAAGAGGTGAGGGGATTAAGAACTACAAATAGGTAGTTACAGAATAGCCATGAGGATTTAAAGCACAGTATAGGAAATAGAGTAGTGAAAGAACTTACATGCATGTCCTATGGACATGAGCAATGTTGGGGGGATTGCCTGAGGGAGTGAGAAGTGCGGGGTGGAGTGGGGCAAAGGGGGAAAAGTCAGAACAACTGTAATGGCATAATCAATAAATATGATAAAAAATGCAATGAATAAGCCTTAAGAGGTTCCTACAGTTAAAAAAATGCTATAAAATAATTTTTTGGCACAAGTAGTAAAATTTGAATGTGGACTATGTATAGGATGATATTATTAAATTAATGTTGTCTTAAATATGACAATAGTATTATATTTAGGTAAGAGATGACCTTATTCTTCTGAGATAGAAGTTGGGGGATTTAGACAGTCGGGAAGAGGAGACCATAGAGAAAATGAGAGTGAAGGTATCAGAAGATCCAGATGGTCTGCTCAAGATCCCACTTGGCCAGATGGAAAACATACTGTTTTGAATATCCATTACTGAATAATAAACTGGCCCAAAACATTGAGGCTTAAAAGAACAATCGCTTACTTGGTCCCAGTCTGCACTTTGGAAAGGCTGCTCATCTCTGCTGCATTTGGCATCACCTCTGGTGCTTGAAAGGTTGGGGGCTGAATGGAATGACTTGCTGTTGGCTGAGTTCCTTGGTTCTTCTCCACATGTGCCGCCATGTGGTTAGCTTGGGCTTCCTCACAGCATGGTGGTCTCAGAGCCATTGGACTTATGCAGCAGCTGGTTTCCCTACAGTGCAAACATGGAAGCTGCCAAAACATAAGGCTTAGGCCCAGAACTGGCCCTGTGTCAATTCGACTACAGGCCACAGGGTCAGGTCAAGGTCAAAAGACTTAAATACCAGGAGGACAGGCTTATTGAGGGTACCCTAAATGAACAGTTTGCCGCAGATAAAGATCAGGAGCTCTGACCAGAGGAAATTTCCTGTAGGCCAGAAACCATAGGAACAGGGAAAATGGGAAGTGACTGTTTAAAATTTGGCTCCTTGTTCACTGTACCATAAAAAAAGCAGAAAAATAGGTTTCTTATTGTAGCATTTCTCCAAGAATTTGAGAAGCCAATATGCTTCTCAAAAGGAGTATACTCAGAGAAGTATAATATGTGAGTAAAGTGTTTTCAAACCTATCTGACCATGGTATACATATTTTAAAAGGCTATTAATTGGGACATTAGGACTGAAAAGACTTGAATTTGGTTTAAATTTTTAAAAATTTAATAACACTTTTTAAAAGTTGTGGTAAAAATGCATATGGCATTTTTCTTAACCATTTCTTAACCATTCTTAACCATTTTAAGAAGTATTTATTTAGTTTTAGAGAGAGGGGGATAGAGGAAGAGAGAGAGAAACATCAATGTGTGGTTGCTTCTCATGCTTCCCCTACTGGGGACCTGGCCTGCAACCCAGGTATGTTCCCTTACTGGGAATGAAACCAGCAGGCCAGCACTCAATCCACCGAGCCATACTGGTCAGGGCTTATCTTAACCATTTTTAAGTGAAGCCTTATAGTTTTCTTTGTACCTCATTTCCTGTATTACTGTCTTCTTTTGTATTTAGTTGATTTTTTTCAGTGAAATGTTTTAATTGCTTTCTTACTTCCTTTAGTGTATGTGCTACAGCTGTATTCTTTGTGGTTACCAGGTATTACATTCAACATCCTAATGTATAACACTCTAATTGAAATTCATAACAGCTTAACTAAAACTTTTCTCTTTTACAACTCTGTCCCTACTCCCTTTCAGTTATTTGATGTTACAAAATTACATCTGAAAACAAATAACTATTTTTATGCAATAATTCTTAAATTATGTAGGAAAATGTGTGATTACAAACCAGTTATACCAATACTAGTTTTTAAACTAATAGTTTATAAAATGTATTTATTAAATCATATAGCATACAAAAATTGAACTTATAAACCAAAGTTAAAATAATACTAGCTTTTAAAATTGCTATGTATTTATCTTTACTGAGATCTTTATTTCTTCATGTAGCTTCAGTTTGCTGTCTAGTGTCCTTTCATTTCAACCTGCAGGATTTCTTTTAGCATTCTTATAGGACAGGTCTAGTAGTAAACAACTTTGTCAGCTTTTGTTTATCTGGGAATATCTTAATTTCTTCTTCACTTTTGAGGGACAGTTTTGCCAGATATAGGATTCTTTGTCGACGGTTTTTGTCAACTAGAATATACACAAAAAGAAATAAGAAGGGAATTAAAACATTTCACTGAAAAAAATCAGCTAAATACAAAAGAAGACAGTAATACAGGAAATGAGGTACAAAGGAAACTGTAAGGCTTCACTTAAAAATGGTTAAGATAAGCCCTGACCAGTGTGGCTCAGTGGACTGAGTGCTGGCCTGCTGGCTTCATTCCCAGTCAGGGCACTTTGAATGTAACAGCCCTCTGCCTTCTGGCCTCCAAGCTGTTTGATGAGAAATCTGCTTATAATCTTATAGAGGATTCCATGTCTGTGAGTCATTAATTCTCTTGCTGCTTTTAAGATTCTCTGTTTATCTTTGGACAGCTTGATTATAATATGTCTTGGAATGAGTCTTTTTTAATTCATCGCACTTGGATTTTGTTGAGCTTTTTGTATGTTTATAGTTATATCTTTCATCAAGTATCTTTGCATAAAATCTCTCTGCCCCTTTCTCTCTCTTCTTCTGGGATTCCAATAATGCATTTGTTGGTCCACTGTGTGATGTCTCACAGGTGCCTTAATCTCTGTTCACTTTTCTTCAGTATTTTTTCTTCCTGTTCCTGAGACTCAATAATTTAAATTGTCCTGTCTTCAATTTCACTGTTTTCTTGTAAAAAAAATTCTGGCTGCTCAAATATACCTTTAAATCCCTCTTTTAAATTTTTCATTTCAGTTATTTTACTTTTCAGTTCCAGAATTTATTTTTAGTTTCTTTTAGGTTTTCTACCTTTTCATTGATTTTTTTTTTTTTGCTCATACATTACTTTCTTGACTTTCTCTATGTCTTTCTTTAGTTCTTTCAGCATCTTTAATACAGTGCTTTAAAGTTTTTATCTAACAAGTCTACCATCTCATCTTTCTCAGCAACAGTTTCTGATGGTTTCTGTTTTTCCTTGAATGGGCTGTGTTTTTCCTGTATGCCTTATGAATTTCTGTTGAAAACTGAACACTTAAACCTAACAATTTAGTAACTCTGGAAATCAGATTCTTCCCTTTCTCAAGTTTTGCTGATTTTGTTTTTGCTTTTAATTGTAGGCTGTATCTGTGCTTGGCATCAGCTTAGGTCTTTTTAGCTTTTTTTTTGAAGCCTGTGCCTTTTTCTGAGCATGTACCTTCCCCACTGCTTACATGGGGATTTTTGTTTGTTTGTTTTGTATTTTAATTTTTTATTATTGCTCCATTACAGTTCTCCCCATTGTCCCCCATTACTGTCCCCTGCCCTACCCACCACCCACATTCCACATTCAATCTTATCCCCATTAACTTTGTCCATGGGTCCTTCATACATGTTCCTTGACCCCTCCCTTGCTTTACCCCTTAACCGCCTCCTCCTCCCTCTCTGGTCACTGTCAGTTTGGTCTTTATTTCCATGCGTCTGGTTTTGCTTTGCTCACTTGTTTGTTTTGTTGATTAGGTTCTACTTATAGGTGACATAAGTGACATAATAATGTCACCATAATAATAGGTGACATAGGTGACATAATATAGTATTTATCTTTCACTGCCTGGCTTATTTCACTTAGCATAATACTCTCCAGTTCTGTCCATTCTCTTGGGAAGGGTAGGAGTTCCATCTTTCTTTCTGCTGCACAGCATTCCATTGTGTACACATACACAGTTCTTTGATCCACTCATTTACTAATGAGCACTGGGCTGTTTCCAGCACTTGACTATTGCAAATAACACTGCAGTGAACATAGGGTTGCATAAGTTCTTTAGAATTGGTGTTTCAGGATTCTTAGGATATAAGCCCAGCAATGGAATTGCTGGGTCAAAAGGCAGTTCCATTTTTGTTTTTTTTGAGGAAATTCCAAACTGTTTTCCACAGTGGCTGGACCAGTCTGCATTCCCACAAACAACACACTGGAGTTCCCTTTTCTCCACATCCTCACCAGCACTTATTGTTTGTTGATTTGGTTATGATGGCCTTTCTGACTGGTGTGAGAGTAGTATCTCATTGTGGTTTTAATTTGCATCTTTCTGATGGCTAGTGATGCTGAGCATCCCTTCATATGTCTCTGGGCCCTCTATATGTCCTCTTTGGAGAAGTGTCTGTTCAGGTCCTTTGCCCATTTTTTAATTGGATTGTTTGTCTTCCTAGAGTGGAGTCATGTGAGTTCTTTATATATGTTGGAGATCAAACCCTTGCTGGAGATATCACTGGCAAATATATTTTCCCATATGGTTGGTTCCCTTTTCATTTTGCTGATGTTTTCTTTAGCCATGAAAGAGCTTCTTATTTTGATGAAGTCCCATTTGTTTATTC